>CAUYRT010104066.1:0-29749 GCA_963574885.1 Lepilemur ruficaudatus | reverse complement strand
AATGATAAAGGAAACACAAGTTATCAAAATCTGTGGGACACAGCTAAAGTAGTCCTGAGAGGAACATTTATTTCCATAAATGCCTACATCCAAAAGACAGAAAGATCACAAATAAACAATCTAATGAATCATCTCAAAGAAATGGAAAAGGATGAGCAAACCAACCTCAAACCCAGCAGAAGAAAAGAAATGACAAATATCAGAGCAGAGCTAAATTAAATTGATAAGAAAAAAAACTATACAGAAAATTAATAAAACAAAAAGTTGGTTCTTTGAAGAAATAAAATTGACATTTCTCTTGCTAGATTATGAGAAGCAAGAAAGAAAGGACTCCAACAAGCTCCATCAGGAATGCAAAAGGAGAAATTACACGATGCCATGGAAATATAAAATGTCATCTATGAATACTGTAAAAACCTCTATGCACATAAACTTGAAAATGTGGAGGACGTGGAAAAATTCTTAGAAACACACAATGTCTGTAGACTCAATCAGGAAGAAATAGAATTCCTTAACAGACCAATATCAAGTCCCGAAATTAAAGCAGCAATAAATCTTCCTAAAAATAAAAGTCCCAGACCAGATGATTTCACATCCGAATTTTACCAAACCTACAAAGAAGAATTGTTGCCTATCCTGCAGAAATTATTCCACAGCATCAAGAAGGAAGGAATCCTCCCCAAGATATTTTATGAAGCCAACATCACCCTGATACCAAAACCAGGAAAGGACACAACAAAAAAAGAAAATACAGACCAATATTCCTTATGAATATAGATGCAAAAATTCTCAACAAAATCCTAGCAAACCATATTCAGGTGCTTATCAAAACAATAATCCATCATGACCAAGTGGGTTTCATCCTACAGATGCAGGGATAGTTCAACATAAGCTAATCTATAAATGTAATTCATCACATAAATAGAAGGAAAAACAAAGACCATATGGTCCTCTCAAGGGACACAGAAAAAGCATATGACAAATTTCAACACCCTTTTATGAAAATAACACTTAACAAAATAGGCATAGATGGGACTTACCTAAAAATGATACAAACCATATATGACAAACCCACAGCCAAGGTCACATAAGTTCTTGAAAGCAGAAAACTTTTTCTGGTGAAGGCAAGACAGAGAGAGAGTCAGAGAGATGTGACAGAAGAAACACGAAACATTTTAAACATGAGCAACATTCTGTCATTCTTTGGTTGACTTTGAAGATAGAACATGAAGACCATGAGCTAAAGAGTACAAGCAACCTCCAGGAGAGGCAAAAGCCCTCAGCTGACAAATAGCGAAGAAACAAAGACCTCAGTCCTAACAACTAAATGGAACTGAATTCTACCAACAACCTGAATAAACAGTGAAAGGAAACTTTCCTAGAATCCAACAGTGTTATGACCCACAAAACTGTAAAATAATAAATTTGTAGTTTTTAAAGCCACTATATTTGTGATTATAGAAAAGTAATTTAAGGCTAGAACAAATTCAATAGTGAGGTGTCTGAGTGGTGTCTGAGTGTCCAGCATTTGTATAAAGCCTGAAAAGATGAGCCAGTCACTGGAGACACTGATAGGACAAGGAGCCAGATTTATAATCATAAAGTACAACATTTAGAATCAGCTATTCCTGTCTACAGCTATACCACCCTGAACACGCCCAATCTCTCCTGATCTCAGAAGCTAAGCAGGATTGGGCCTGGTTAGTACTTGGATGGGAGGCTGCTGGGAATACTGGGTACTAAAAAAAAAAAAAAAAGGAAAAAGTAAATAAAATCAGTTATTTTTGCACAGTCTAAGTTATCAACTATTGGGTGTGTATCTGGTTATCAAACTTACTTAACAAACTTAAATATCAATACCTAATTGATTGTCAACTAACATAAAATCAGTATAAAGGCCTTTTTTATTTTTTTAGAGACAGAATCTCACTCTGTTCCCCTGCTAGAGTGCCGTGGTGTCAGCCTAGCTCACAGCAACCTCAAACTCCTGGGCTCAAGCGATCCTTCTGCCTCAGCCTCCCAAGTAGCTGGGACTACAGGCACGTGCCACCATGCCCAGCTAATTTTTTCTATATATTTTTAGCTGGCCAATTAATTTCTTTCTATTTTTAGTAGAGACAGGATCTCACTCTTGCTCAGGCTGATCTCGAACTCCTGAGCTCAAACGATCCACCCACCTTGGTCTCCCAGAGTGCTAAGATTATAGGCATAAGCCACGGCGCCTGGACTAAAGGCCTTTTTAGAATCAGGCCTAGCTTGATGGAAAAATCAGTACTCTAAAGTTGTTTTTCAAAGTATGGTCTGAGGGAGTTTGATGCAGAATCTCAGATCTCAAATATCACCTAAGACCTACTGTCTTAGTCAGTTTTGTGTTGCTCAGGAATTTATAAAGAAATGAGGTTTATTTGGCTCAAGTTTTGCAGCTGAATAAGAAACATTGTCCTAGAATTGGCTGGGCTTCTGGGGAGGGCTTTTGTACTATGTCAAGACATGGCTAAAATGGCCAAAAAGGATGCAGGCATGTGGAAAGACGGGAAACCTGAGGAGCATCTTGGCTTTATAACAACCCACTGTTTTGGGTCCTAATCTATTCCTGTTAGAACTAATCCAGAGTGGTGAGAACAGCCATAACTCACTCACTAGCATGATTATAGCACCAAGCCATTTATGAAGGATCAGCCCCCATAGCCCAAACACCTCTCACTACAACACCACCACACTGGGGGATCAAATTTTAACATGAGCTTTGATGAGGACAAAACCATATCTAAAGCATAGCACCTACTAAATCAGAACCTGCATTTTAATAAGATCTCCAGATGATTTTTGTGCAGCCTATGGTTTGGGAAGCACTAATCTAAAGCACAAACAGCAAAAATTGTAAAGGTAGCTAAATTAAAATTTTAAATCCTTTAAAGTTATCACTACACTAAAGCTATTAAAACTATTTTAGGCCATTCTCCATTTTGTTTCCTCATTTATAAAATGGAAATAATATGGTATCTATTTCATAGGGTTATGGTGAAGATTTAGTGACTATGACATTATTAATTAGGTAATACATGCAAAGCTCTTGGTAAGGTGCCTCACCAATAACAAATGCTTATGTAATGTACATATGATCAATATTATTCCTTATTAGTCCATTCCTCTACGCAACCCTTCCTCTTCCTGCTTGTCTGACAATTCAATTTAAATAGCATCTAAGCAACAACTGGCACAACTAATCATTTGAAATGGCAGCTACAGTGAATCAGGAGGAGAACTAATCCTTTTTCAGTCTTTCCTTTGTCTGAAGCAGAGGGAATGGGATAAGAAAAAAGATACTACATTGACCTAAATGTGATACCTAATATTCATTGAGTTTTAATATGTATTAAAATATTAATATGTAAAAATTCTTCACCTCTAGATATTTAGCCCAGTGAAGAAAGACTTTAGTCTCTAAGAAGGAAGTCACATATAAAATGTAAAATTAGAAAATACATAGATTTAGACATGTAGAATTTTATATCTTCTTCAGAAGTTTAAGTATGGAATAGAAAACTACAGACCTAGTTTAGAAGCCAACAGGACCTGGACTTAAATTCTGATTATTTGCTTACTTTCTTTGTGACTTTTGGCAAACTACCTAACTACTTTGAAGTTTAGTCTCCTCATCTGTGAATGTCTATCTTAAAAGACTGTAGTTCTTATTAAATGTGAACAATTTTCCATGCTGTCTGGAATATAGTAGGCATAAAACAAAGGCTAGTTTTCTCTCTTTTCAAACTGTTAGATACATAAATAGGATAAAATATGTACCAAGATTATATCTCTAAATATTAATCTGCATGTTTTCTATATATTTTCCCCATCTTCTTTGCATTGTTTTCCAAGGCCATTTATTCCCTGTTCAACTTCCCTGTGAGGAAGCAAGAGCAAACACTCATATGTATGTATATGACAGAAAGATTCAACCATCTTCTTACATGACAGCTTCAGACTAGATAAGAGTGGGTCTGTGTATAGAAGAAGAGGAGGTGCCAGGATAATGGTTAGAATAAAGAAGGGATGCTTGGCATTGAATGGAAAAGAGGAAATACTACCATTCTTTTCAAGGGCTAGAGCCACAAACAAAAGAGGCTGAGCACCAACATATTTCTAAGTAGAGACTGTTTACGAATCCACCAAATAGAGATAAACACTCTGTCCAATATTCTGAATCATTAAGGACATCTTGAACATAGTTTGAGGAAGTTAGACTGCATTGGCAACCAAGATGGAACCAAACACAATTAGAGGTTATTTCATGAACAATAGTAGCACAACATACACTGCCAAGGATATTTGTTATCTGGTTTTCTGCTCAAAGGAAAGCAAAGACAGACCAGGTATCTGGAAAAGGACAATGATTAAGGCTACAAGTAACCCTAAACCTGAATATGAAAAACCTTGAACTTGTTTACTTCATTAATTTGGCTGACTACTAGACCTTCAGAGAGTCACAGAGAGACTGGAAAATTATTAATAAATATTACATTCATTTAGCATTTAAATGTATGATTTTTGTAGATTATTATACAGAAATTATTTATTGATATATCTATGAAATATTTCCAGGATAAACAATTTATAGGGAATGATGGCTCACATCTGTAATCCCAGCTTAGCATACAAATATCAAAAGTATATATACATGCCAAATACAAATAACAGAATATCTTTTTTTTTAGGTGGCTTTTGGTTACTTATTTTTCCCCATTTTTAACATGATAATTTTATTTTACTTCCCTCCAGCCTTATTAAGGTATAATTGACAAGTAAGATAGTCAAGTAATAAAATATCTTTTAAAAAACACAATTGTCTTTGCATAAAATATAACACATAGGAACTAAACTAGTGAAAACCAAGCAAGAACTCTATTCAGACAGCTTAATGAGAGGTAAATAAATGGACATACTCTGTTCACAGATTGGAAGATCACACACGGTAAAGGTGTCAAATTTCCCACAAATTTGGGAGGCTGAGGTGGGAGCATCTCTTGAGGCCAGGCATTCAAGACTAGCATGGGCAAGATAGTAAGACTCTGTCTCTACAAAAAAATAAAAGTATAAACAATTTGTAATATAAATTTCTTTAGGCCTTGTAACCTGTTAAAACAAATATATTATTTTACATTTATGTTCAATTATATTTTAATATGCATCTTTGTAGAAGTTTAGGTTTAGATAGCCACTTTAAAATAGCCAATGAATTTGTTAATGAAAATTCTTATAATTTTATCAAATATTACATTAAATTCACAGGATGTGTTGAGTATTTACAAGGTACCAGGCACTATCCAATGTGCCAGGACGTTGATGATGAAAGGTACATGCTTGTTTAAGCATTGTAGTTAATCTTATAGGAATATGTGTAAAACAATAAAAGAAAAATTCTATGGACATGAATATTTCTGTGTTCATGTATTGTAATGTTAAAATTATAATTTAATTAGTGTCTGTAGAATTTTTTATATTTTAGAAATATATAAGAACAGGGACATTGACCAGTGGAACAGAACAGAGAACTCAGATATGAAACCATCCTCATATAGCCATTTAATCTTTGACAAAGAAGACAAAAAACATACACTGGGGAAAAGAATCCTTATTCAATAAATGGTGCTGGGAAAACTGGATAGCCACATGTAGAAGACTGATGCAGGATCCACACCTTTCACCTCTCACAAAAATCAACTCATGCTGGATAACAGATTTAAACCTAAAGTATGAAGCTATTAGAATTCTAGAAGAAAATGTCAGAAATACTCTTCTAGACATTGGCCTAGGCAAAGAATTGATGAGGAAGACCCCAAAGGCAATCACAGCAACAATTATACTTCTTTTTATAAAAAAAGTAGCTACCCTATCATTTACAGTATACATTTTTAAGTAATCTAAATCTACCTTCAAATAACACACTGTTTTGTGTATATTGCATAACCTTATACCAGAATATTTCCTATTTCTCCTTCTGTCCTCTTGACATTGCTGCATTCATTTTACTTACTCATATGTTAAAATTATACAATACATTGCTACTATTGTTATCTAAAATGAAGTTATGTTTTAGATTAAGAATAAGAAAAATAAAAGACTTTAATTTACATTTGTTTATTTCTTCCTTGATAATTTTCTTTTCTTTTCTTTTTTTTTTTTTTAAGGTAGAGCCAAGTTTCTAATGTATGTCATTTTCCTTGTCCCTGAAGAACTTCTTTTAACATTTTGCAGGGCAGGCTTACAGACAAAAATATTTCTCAATTTTGATTATCTGAGAAAGTATTTATTTCTCCTTCACTTTTCAGGGATTTTTTTGCTAATTATAGAATTCTAGGTTGTTAGATTTTGTTTTTGTTCTTCAGTACTGAAAATATTTCACTTCACTCCCTTCTTGCTTGCATTGTTTCTGAAGGGAAGTCATCTGTAATTCTGATCCTTTTTCTTCTTTAGGCACATTTTTACCCTTGTTACTTTTTTCAGTATTTTCTCTTTGTCTATGGTTTTCTGCAATTTGAATATGACATGCCTAAGTGTAGATATTTTTTTGGTATTTATCCTGCTTAATATTATCTGATATTTCTCAGTTGTGTTTGATGTTTTTCATTAATTTTGGAAAGTTATCAGCCATTATTACTTCAAATATTTTTTTCTGCTCCATTCTCTCCCTCTTCTCCTATTGATATTCCAATTACACAAATGTTATATTTTTTGATATGGTCCCACAGTTCTTGTACCTTTTGTTATGGCTTTTTTTCCTGTCACCTGGGCTAGAGTGCTGTGGCGTCAGCCTAGCTCACAACAACCTCATACTTCTGGGTTCAAGCAATCCTCCTACCTCAGCCTCCTAAGTACCTGGGACTATAGGCATGTGCCACCATGCCTGGCTAATTTTTTCTATATTTTTAGTGCAGACAGGGTCTCGTTGCTGCTCAGGATGGTCTCAAATTCGTGACCTCCAGCGATCCTCTTGCCTTGCCTCCCAGAGTGCCAGGATTACATGCATGAGCCACTGCACCCAGCCAGCTTTTTAAAATTTTTCATTGTTTTTTCTTTTTGCATTTTAGTATGGGAAATTTCCATTGACCTAATCATGCTTACCAGTTCTTTCCTCAGCTGTGTCTAGTTTATTGATAAGCCCACTGAAAACATTATTTCTGTTACAGTGTTTTTGATTTTTAGCAATTTCTTTTGATTTTGTCTCTCTGGTTACAATTCCTTGCATGTTGTCTACATTTTCCAAATGTTCTTGCTGTTATCCACTTTTTCCAGAACTATTAACATATTAGTCATATTTATTATATATTCCCTTCCTGGTAATTCAACTGCTGTGTCATATTTGAGTCTGGTATTTTGTCTCTTCAGACTGTGTTCTTATTTTTTCCTTATCTTTTGAAATGCCTAATAATTTTTTGTTGAAAGCTGAACACATATAGATAGCAGGAACTTAGGTGAATTGGACTTTAGTGTGATGATTTATGTTAATCTGCCTAGGAGTTGGGTTGTATTTAGTGTTTTCTGTAGCAATATACACCAGAGGTTTCAAAATTATCTAGTGTCTTTGTTTTTGTCTTTTCTTAACTTTGAGCTTCCCTAAATACTCCTTTTCACAGAGAATCTATGTCTTTAAGCCCTTTCAGCTATAATCCATTGTTATTATACTAGATCTCTTTTGGTGCGATGACAAAGTTTGGGTGAGGGACAGCATTCTGTAATTTTACTGTTAAATGTAGTTTTTTAGTAGACCTGTGTCTAGGGCCTGTAAATTTCACAGTAGTATGGCATTCCCTTCCTGTTCTTTTCTTTCTGTGGCTGTAGAAATCCCAGTATTTCCTTGAATCACTGACTTTTTTTTTTTTTTACTGTGTTTATGCCCCTCCTTTTATCTTGAGTGACATAGGAAAGAGGGAGGAGATGAGTGGATAGAGTCCTGCCCCCTCCAAGTGAAATAAGGTTCTGGTGAAGTCTTCCACTGGAAAGGAGGCCTTTGCTATGTAGAAGGTTCTGAGTGTACTGCACAAAGATTGTTTCCTGTCAGAGATAAAGCTCATAAACATGGGTTCCCCTCATCCCCCAAGAGTTTCTCACTCTTGTGTTAGTTCACACTCAACCTCAGGCAATTCATCAAAATTACAATTTAAGTGTTTGACCAGTTTATAGCCCTAGCAGCTTCTGCTCAATGTAAGCAAATCTGAGCTGTGACTCTCAGAGTAAACCTGTCATTCCAGATTTTGAGGTGGCAGTTTGCTCTGTAACTTTGGGTCTCTTTTGAGTCCAAGGAAGATCATTGACTTTTCATTTTGCCCAGCTTTTTCTTCTTGTAAAAATGGGAGTGGTAAATTCCAAGCTTTCTACATGGCAGAGCTAAAAACCAAAGTTCCCTGAACTAAAATATTTTGAGCAGGAATAGAATTTCAAATGGGTAGTCTAATCTTCAACATGGGTAATCCATACATGAAAAAATTACAAATTGGTTTGATTCTAAAATGCATTTAGGCTCAAATAATCTTATTTTATTTTCTTTGTAGTGATTATTACAACCTTTATTTTCTAGCTGGTTCTGTTATTTTTTCGTTGCCTTACTCCATCAGCATGTAAGTATTAATATATAAGAACAGAGACCATATCTATCTATTTCTTCCCTGAATCCTTAGTGCCTAGATCAGGAGCTCAGTATACATTAAATTATAAATGTGAACATTATTTCATGGTGACACACTATAATTACCAATGTGACTGCTATTCTAAATATAAAAGAAAATGAAAAAATCCATGGAACATATTCTCTTTGATCAATTTGGTTTTCTGAAACTTAACAAAATCTTTTAGTTTTAAAAATATTTTTAAACACCATATTTAAAATGGAAGCCTGACTCAATAAATATTCCTAATTTGCTAAAAAAGGTAAAATGCACTGATTAAATGAACCATTAACTTATTGTGTTAGTGTTTACAAAAGAATGACTTGTGATTTTGCTAGTTGTTCTTAATTATAACTTACATATTAACTTACTATTTTGGTTGGTGTCAATTGCAATCTGAAATAACTCTGATATTTAAATATCGTGCTATCTTTCTCCAGTCTTCCTTCATGTAAACTCCATGAGGCCAGAATTTGTCTGTTTTAACCTACTCTCTATCCTCAACCATATAAATGATAATCTCTCAATAAATATTGGTTGAATGAATGAATGAATAAATCTGAAAATGAAATAGTGACTTATGTAACTGAGTTAAGTATAGAAATAGTTTGACATATTCACCGAATGTTTTTCATTTATATACAGATATTTTGACATCATGTGGAAACACCACTGCCAGCAACTTATAAGATTGCTTATTTCCAAGAGAAGCAAATGTTGTTCCTTAACAGGCTTAAGGGACAGTATTGGTTTTAGATAAGCATGCCCGAAGGAATACATTTTAACCTTACAATTTAAGACTATGGACATAAAGGGAACTTTCCACTGTATATCTTTTTTGTGTGCATTCATATTTAAAAATAGTTTATTTAATATGATGTGAAAAATATTTAAGCCATGTTTACTAAATTTATCAAACCAAGAACATATCTAGCGATGTAATCTGGTTAGTATTAAGGTCATTTGAAGGAAATATTTATCTGAGCCAGGTTTCTAGTAAGTCTCATTTTCTTTTGTTGCATCCAGATACACTTGTTTTAGGTGGTAGATGAAATTATCTTCTCTTCAACAAACCTCAGGTCTTCCTGTTTAAAGTGATTTACAATACATGGTTCAATATCAAATTCAGGCAGGAAAACATATTTTTTGATTAAAAGGGACAAAGACAAATGTAGTATGCATTCAAATAGCTGACTGATCTTTGTGGAAAAATACACAATGAAATTGGTAGATAATATGGACAGACAGTCACTTTATTCATTTATTTGTTATTCATCTGCCAGAATGCACATTTGAGTGTTAAGCTTTAAAATCACTGAAAACTCTACCCAACATTTAAAAAATGACTTAGCAGATTACATTGTATGGAACTATAATAGGCTATTGTGTCCAATTGTAAGCATTAGCTCTACGTAGCTCTTTTCACATACCTTATTGTTGCATTTAACCTAAACAGATTCAATTGAAATTATTTCAAAATTGGTTTTGAAAGATTAGAAATTTCAACTTTACTGTTTTCTTATACTTACATGAAAAGATCCTCAGTGACAGAAATCTGTGACCTATTGAGATAGAAAATAGGCAACGAATGAGTTTTCCTAGTAACTGCATATTGACAAGACCCTCTCTACACGATGAAAAGGGTTTTCTTTTCTCCAGTATATTTTCTTAAAAGCAGCATGAGGTGTTGACACACCGTATGTTTCTGGGTCATAGCAATTTTTTTTAATCTTTTAGTGTGTTCCTCCATGAGGTGAAAGCCACCATCTCCCTCAAGCCCATTATACAAATTATAAGCCTTTGTTCTTTTCATGTTTTGTTGGTAGACATTAACATGGACACTATGAACCTATTGGAGCTGGAAGTAATGGAGTGAAATTGCTCACACCATTACTTTAAATTGAAATGCAGGCAGTTCATCTGCATAGAAGTCATGAGACTCTTTTACCTAGAAGATTAAAACACTGAATATCAAACTTCAAACAACAACAACAAAAACCCAGTACATTTTAAAGCAGCTTTATTTTTTTCTCAGAAGCTGTACCTGTGTGATAACTTTTGAGAATCCCTTATATTTGTCTCTAACGTCAGTCTCTAATTAGAGCCTCTGTCAGGAAAACTAACATTTTGAAACAGAAAGCATATCCTTATGGAGCAGAAGTTATATACTTTTTAAATTTTCATCTGTTACTAGAAATTAATTTTAGGCTCAGTATTGAAGGGAAGATCGGTATGCATCATTAGTTAAGCACTAGTGATCCAACATTAGGGGAGAAAATTTGAACTAATCCATTTCCTACTAACAAACTAATTGTGTTTAAAGAAAGCTCATGGTCCGTCATAGGTGAATATTTCAAAAGATAATTTCTTAATAATACCAACTTTTTTGTCTGCTTCAGTGTGAGAGGATGTTAGAAGAAAATATGGCGCTTTATAACACAAGCTTTTTTAAAAAAGATGGGCTGTGTCAATCTCCAAGACAGTTTCTGCACTTGTTCCTATAGAAATCATAAATGTGCCAGGAACTATGTGGGTGTCACACTAGCAGAATATAATAAAACTTGGGGCATTCATCATTTTATGAGACTATGATAATAGTAATAATTGTGCTTCATAAGCTCTTGCCTACTAATGAAATATGCAGACTTGATAGTTAGCTCTTGAGTCTTTTTGAGTGTGTGCTTTTGAAATTACTATCCGCTGACAGAATCACATAAATATGCCCCGACACCTTAGTTTTACATGTGGGGAAACTGAGGCTCAACCGATGACCTTGCTTCCTATTTCACTAAGAAACTAAAAGAAATAACAAAGGGGGACCTTCATGAATTCGTCCACCACATAATTCTACCTGCCAGCCTTGTACACCCAATCTGGTCTTTCTATGTGCACCAGAAGTGAACTATTCACACTCTGATCTAAACCCAGTCATTCCACACACTTGAGGTGTGTCACGCCTCATGCCCTCCTGCCCACTCAGGGAGAGCATGGCAGCAATTCTCACTGTCCTTTCTGGTATCATTAATCTTTGCTCTTTACTGGTTTATTTCATCAGTATATAAAGTGCTGTTATTTCTCCAATCTTAAAAAATGAAGTAAAAGAAGGCTCTTCTTCAGTGTACTCTCTTTACTTCTCTTTTAGACCCCCATATGCTCTTAGTTTTCTTTCTCTATCGCTCATTGCTTCGTTAAGCAATCTCTTTTGCTAGATCATTGTCTGACTCCCTGAACACTTAAATGTTGGAGATCTGTAAGGCTTGGATGTTGGTTCTCTTCTCTCCTACATTCATGCCCTGGTACTGTCATCTGGTATTACAGCTTTAAAGATCATATATATGGTGACAACTTCTAAATTTACGCCTCATGGCTACTATATTTCAATGTAAATATAGTCTCACGTATTCAACTTCCTACCCATCATCTCCAACTGGATGTCTGAGAGATGTCCCCAAATGCAACAACTCAAAACTTAATTTTTTTCCCAATAGCTGTTCCACCACAGTCTTACCTTTCTTGATAGATGACAACTTTATTCTTCCAGACGCTCAGGGCAAATTATTAAAATAGTTTTTGCATCTTTTATTTCTTTTGCATGCTACATACAATCAATCAGAAATATCTGTGGCGTAACTATCAAAATATATCAGAATGCAACCATGTTTCATAATTACACTGTTGCTACCTTGGTCCACATCTCCATTGTCTCTCACCTGGACCTCTGCAATTGCTTGCTAACAGGTTGTGCCAGGTTTAGGGATTTCTCCCACAGAATCTATTTTCATTCAATACAGCATCCAGAGTGGTTCTTTAGACACGTGCAGATCATGTCATTTGCCTACTAAAAATTCTTCAGTAACATTCCATTTTTCACAGTATACATAATCAAATGCCCATGTACATATATATGTTAGTAAAGATATGGTTAAATTATAGAACAGTATATGCAAAAGTCCAGGGTATTCTGGAAGGGCATGGGTAATCACCTAACTGAGTTTTGGAGGAATATTGTTCTTTTCTCAGAAAAAAATGTACCATCTACTCTGTGAATTGAGAGATGAATAGGTGTTATCCCATAGACTGGAGGGTGAGATGGAAGGCTGAGGGATGAGCACATGCAGACACGCAACATTTTAAGCTTGTACTATGTGTCAAGGACTGTTTGGGGCATAAATAGTTTACATCTATTTATCTATTTATTTAATCTGCTCAGCAAACATTTGAAGTAAGTAGTGTTACTATCCTTATTTTATATATGACACTAGCTGTTGGCAGAAAAAGGATTCAGATTTGCACAGCCACCCTTCAGGACTCAGGCACCAAACTACTGCAGTTAGAGAAGTTAGTAAGGCCTAGATACTAGAGAGACTCAATGTCCAAGTAAAAGAGATTAGATTTTGTCCTAAGAATCACAGGGGACATTTTTTTCTATTTTGGATTGAATAGTAAAATAAGAAAATGAACTGAACTAAAAAGACATTTCATAGTATATCATCAGCTTAATAAACTGTCTAGTCCTCATAAATTCCAACTCTGGCCTCATTTCAAGCCATTGTTCTCTTTCCCAACATCTCCCACCCTTACATCTTACCTAACATATGCACTGAACATTCTGAGGACACTATTCCCAGAAACGTGTGTCCAGACACAAAACCCGCAGACGTTTTTGAAGTTTTCACAGCCAGGTTAAGAACTTACGCACTAAGCACCCTCAACAACCTATTGTTTCCTGACCCACCAGGTTAAGTCTTTGTCTATTTCCTCTGAGAAAGACCAATTCTCTTCTCTGTATAGGAACTAATCATCAATCACTTAGTGTTCAGTTTAAATACCTTAAATCTGGAAAAATCAACTCTAAATCTCACTTTCCTTGCCAAATTGGCATAAATTAGAAAGCAATCTGTTATCAGGATAGGCTGTGTTATGCTACATTAACAAATCTCTATGACTAAGGAAGGGATGGGTAAATTCATACCCAGTGGGTACAATGCATACTATCCTGATGACGGGCATAAATCTAACTCTGGCTCAAACTGCACAAAAGCAAATCATGTAATGGAAATGTTTGTACCCCCGTAATGTTTTGAAATAAAAAAAAAACTCTAATCTTAGGGCTTTACACATCAAGGGTAACCTCTTTCCTTTTTATGAAAAGACCACTATGGATCACGTTTGATGACTCTGATGATCAGACTACTTCTATCTCAGTGTGCTGAAATCTCAACTCAAGACTTCCAATTTGCGATAACAGGGAAAGAGAGAGACAAAAAAATGCACCTCCAACTCAAAAATGCTTCTGTTTGAACTAGAACATGTCACTTCTGCTTTCACTGCACTAGCCAGAGCTTGTTGTATGGCTCTAACTAACTGTCAGGTGTTTAGGAAATACACACAGCAGTCAATAGTTCTTCCACGAGTCACAATTAGAAAATGCAGTAGTGATCAGTTAATCTCTTTTCTAGCTCTTACCTCACTATATGATAGTTATGTGTTAACATGTGTGTTTCCTCATTAACACCCTGAGCTCTTGGAGGAAGACTGTACCATTTTAACTTTGTGTTTCTTGTGGTTCCTAGTTAAATTAAGGTAGATTCAATGTTGAGTTGCATTTATTGGACACTATTTGTATTGTAGATTAGCAGGAAAGAGACATTGAAATAGAGATTAGTGTTAAGGAAGTTTTTTAGGAAGTGTCCTTGGGACCAGCAAATATGGGAGAGTGAAGATGGCATTCCTGGGCAGAGGGAGAAGTGGAGCTTTCATGCAATTCCAGTGGAAATCTCAGCTGTCCTCACTGGAAGTGAGATGGCCTTTTAGAGTTGTCCCAGCTTGGGACTGTGGGTCCAGATTTATATTCCCTTATCAGCTAGTCATTGGACGCAGGCTGCCACAGGGAAGGGGGATGTGATGCTGAATGAGGAGGTCCTCTTCAGCTGAGAGTAACTCCCAGAGAAAAAGTCCTGGAGTCCTAAAGGGACACCTAGACAGTGCAGCACAGTGTCCACTGCCACTTAACAAAAAGTAAGGGCACTTCATCGGATATTGTGTTTGAACTGCCCTATGTAAATAAATATTATATTGTCCTACAAGGCTAATAAAACAGGATTCATGTCTAATAATATTGTATAAAGCAAGAAATTACTTAAAAATTTAAGGCTTAGGAATTTTGTGACTTTCAGTATATTTACTTTGACTCCATCAGTCTGCTATAACAAAATACCATAGACTGGTGACTAATAAGCAACAGAAATTTATTTATTGCAGTTCTAAAGGCTAGGACTTTGAGATCAGGGTGCCAGCATGATTGGGTTCTGGTAATGGCCCTCTGCTAGGCTTCAGACTACTGATTTCTTGCATCCTCACCAAGAGAGGTTAGAGAGAGCAAGAGAGTTCTCTGGGGTCCCTTTTGTGATAGCACTCAGGCCATTTGGTCTCTGCCCTCATGACCTAATTATCTCCCCAAAACTCCACCTCATTGGGGTTAGGATTTCAACATATTGGATAAACACAAACATTCAGTCCATAACATCTTGTTGGTTTTTTTCCCTGTCTTTAAAATGGAAATTTTAAAAACCCTGAAATAAAACAATATATGATGAGTAAGATATGGATGCTTCAAAGCATATCAGACTGGATTTGTTCTACAAGTAGATTCAATATCTTTTTCATTTACTATTCACATGTAGAAGCAACTCTATTATAAATACACAATTGTTTACTTTGGACTACATGGTGTGTTAGTTTGAGGGCAGGTGAAATAAAAACACCAATAAGATACTCTCTAATGGTAAACTTTCTTGCAGTGTTTTAAGGGAGATGGATGTTTGAACAAGAGAGTTTAGCAGTTGAGGTGCACTATAATAGACATAGATTCAGAGTGCCATGGGAACCAAAAATTCTGCATGTAAGAGTGTTAAAAAAGGTGAAATAGTCAACTCTTCAATATCATAAACAATTGGAAAATCTCAGTGGCTTGTGACAGCAAACACAAACTTTCATATCCATAGTTCCTCAAGTCAGCTGTGGTTCAGTTGATCTAGACTTGCCATTTTTGGGCCCAGCTGGACTCCATGCTTCCTCAGGACCAAGTCTGCCCCATGTATCTTCATTCTTAGACCTGGCAAAAGATTACTGAGGTGTTTTCTTCTCATGACAAGTAACAGCCATGCAAGAGGCCATGCCGAATCACACAAGCATGTTTAAAGATTCTACTCACATGCCATCCTCCCACTAACATTTCAGTTCTTTATCTACTTGTCAGTGATGGGCATTTAAGTTGATTCCATACCTTTGCAATTGTAAATTGTGCTGCAATAAACATATTGGTGCAAGTGTTTTTTTTTTTTTTTTTTTTTTTGACAAAATGACTTCTTTTCCTTTGGGTAGATACCCAGTAGTGAGATTGCCGGATGAAATGGTAGATCTACTTTTAGTTCTCTGAGGAATCTCCATAGTGCTTTCCATCATAGTTTACATTCTAATAACAGTGTATAAGCATTCCCTTTACAGTGCAACTGTGCCAACATCTATTCTTTTTTGACTTTTTAATCATGGCCATTTTGACAGGGTTAAGGTGGTATCTTATGGTGTTAATTTGCATTTCCCTCAAAACTAGTTATGTTGAGCATCTTTTCATGTTTACTGGCCATTTATCTCTCTTTTTTTAAAATGTCAGAATATTGCAGGGGTACAAACATTTGACTACGTAAATTGCCTTTACACTGCCCAAGTCAGAGCTACAAGCATGCCCATCCCCAAGACAATGCACACCACATCCATTAGGTGTGAATTTACCCATCCCCTCCTCCCCACTCCCACCTGCCCGACACCTGATGAATGTTACTTCCGTATGTTCACATAATTGTTGATCGATTAATATCAATTTAATAATGATTACAGATAGTGTTTGTTTTTCCATTCATGTGATACTTCACTTAGTAGAATGGGCTCCAGCTCTATTCAGGATAATACAAGAGGCAGTTCACCATTTTTTTTTTTTTTTTTTTGTGGCTGAGTAGTAATCTATGGCAAACATATACCACATTTTCTTAATCCACTCATATATTGAGAGGCACTTGGGTTGTTATCACATCTTTGCAATTGTGAATTTTGAGAATAATCTGTTCATGTCTCTTGTCCACTTTTTGATGGAGTTATTTTTTTTTGTTGTTGTTGTTGATGACTTAAGTTCTTTGTAGATTTTGGATATTAGCCCTTTGTCACTTGTATAGTTTGCAAATATTTTCTCCTGTTCTGTAGGTTGTCTATTTGTTGATTATTTCCTTTGCTGTGCAGAAACATTTTAGTTTTATTAAGTACTATTTTTTATATTTTATATATTTATTATATTTTTATTACATACTATTACAACTATCTTTGTATATGGTAAGAGATAGGGATCCAGTTTCATTCTTCTGCATGTAGGTATCCAGTTTTCCCTGCACCATTGATGAATAGGGCATCTTTTCCCCAGTGTATGCTTTTGTCTGCTTTGTCAAAAATCAGTTAGTTGTATCTATACAGTTTTATTTCTGGGTTCTCTATTCTGTTCCATTGGTCTATGTGTCTATCTTTATACCAGTACCATGCTATTTTGGTTGCTATAGCCTTGTAATATAATTTGAAGTCAGGTAATGTGAAGCCTACAGATTTATTCTTTTTGCTTAGGATTGCTTTGGCTTTTCATTCTCTTTTTTGGTTCCATGCAAAGTTTAGGATTATTTTTTGTATATCTGTTAGAAAGGACATTGAAATTTTATTGAGAATTGTATTGAATCTATAAATTACTTTGAGCAGTGTGGACATTTTAACAATGTTGATTCTCCCAATTCATCAGGGATGCTTTTCTATTTGTTTGTGTTCTCTATGGATTTCTTTCATCAGTGTTTTGTAGTTCTCCTTGTAGAGATCTTTCACCTCATTGATTAAGTATATTCATAAATACTTTTTGTAGCTATGGTGAATGGTATTAAGTCTTTGATTTCAGTCTCAGCTTGACTATTATTAGTATATAGAAATGCTACTTATTTGTGTACATTGATTTTGTAACCTGAGACTTTCTGAATTTATTTATCTATTCCAGGAGTTTTTTAGTGGAGTTCTTAGTGTTTTCTAAATATAAGATCATATTTTCAGCAAACATGGATTAGTTTGCTCTCCTTTTTCCTTATTGGGGTGCCCTTTATTTCTTTCTCTTGACTGATTGCTCTGGCTAGGACTTCAAGTACTATATTGAATAGAAGTGGTGACAGTGGGCATCCTTGTTTTGTTCTGGTTCTTAGGTGGGTTGCTTTCAACTTTTCCCCATTCAGTATGATGTTGGCTGTGGGTCTGTCATATATGGCTATTACTATTTTAAAGTATGTTCCTTATATGCCTAGTTTGTTGAGGGTTTTTTTTTTTTAATCATGAAACAGTGCTGGATTTTATTGAAGATACTTTTTATGCATCTATTGAAATGATTACATGGTCTTTGTTTTTAATTCTGTTTATGTGGTGAATCATTATTATTTATTTGCATATATTGAGCCATGCTTGCATACCTGAGATGAATCCCACTTATCATGGTGGATTACTTTTTTGATGTCCTGTTGAATTCAGTTTGCTAATATTTTGTTAAGGAGTTTTACATCTGTGTTTATGAGGGATATTGGTTTGTAGTTTTCTTTTTTTGTTGTGTCCTTTCCTGGCTTTGGTATCTTTCTTGTTGTGTCCTTTCCTGGCTTTGTACAATGAGTTAGGGAGGATTCCCTCCTTCTCAATGTTATGGAACAGTTTCAGTAGAATGGGTGCCAATTCTTCTTTGCAGATCTGGTAGGATTCAGCTGTGAATCTCTCTTGTCTGAGCTTTTTGTTGTTGGGAGATTTTTCATTACTGTTTCAATCGCATTACTCATTATTGGTCTGTTCAGAATTTCTATTTCTTCCTGATTCAAGATTGGGAGATTTTGTGTTTCCAGAAATGTATCCATTTCCTCTATATTTTCTAGTTTGTGTGCATAGAGGTTTTCACAGTAATCACGGATAATATCTTGTATTTCTGTGGTATCAATTACAATGTCTCCTTTTTCATTTCTGATTTAACTTATTTGAGTTCTTTCTCTTAGGGCAGGTCTAGTGGGGACAAATTCCCTTAGTGTTTGCTTTCCTGGGAAAGACTTTATTTCTCCTCATTCATGAAACTTCGTTTTGTAGGATACAAAATTCTTGGCTGGCAGTTATTCTGTTTAAGAAGACTAAAAGTGGAATTCAAATCCGTTATGGCTTGAGCTCTAGTGAGAGGTCTGCTGTTAGTCTAAAGGATTTTCTTTTGTCAATAACTTGCTGCTTTTGTCTTGCAATTTGTAGGATTTTCTCTTGTTCAGGCTGATGACTATGTTTCTTGGTGATGTCTTATTTGCTATGAATCTTTCAGGTTTTTGATGACCATCTTGTATTTGGATATCTAAACCTCTAATGATACTAGGAATGTTTTCCTCTATTATTCTCTCAAATAGGTTTTCCACACCTCTGGCTTTTCCTTCTTCATCAGAGTATCTGTAAGTCTTATATTAACTCACTTTGCATAATCCCATATTTCTCACAGTGATTGTTCATTCCTCTTTGTTCTTTTCTTTTCTACATTTTTTTTTTTTTTACTGGCTGGATTACTCAAAAATCTTTGTTTCAAGCTCTGAAATCCTTTCTTCTACTTGATTAGTCTGTTGTTAAAGCTTTCTGCTATATTTTGAAATTCCCTAGTGACTTTTTCATTTCTTTAAGTTCAGTTATCTCTTTTCTAATGTTATCTATCACTTTAGTGAATTTTTCATTTGTATTCTGAATTATTATTATTTTTATTTTTATTTTTTTATTTATTTGAGATGGTTTTCTACCATCTCCTCAATTCCATTCATCTTACCTGCCATCCATAATCTGAATTCCATATCTGTCATTTCAACAATTTCCTTTTGGTTACAGTTCATTACTAGAAAGCTATTGTGATATTTTGGGGGTATTGAGACAGCCTGTTTTTTCACATATACCCATCTGGGGCCTTTTCTCCCAGCTTAAAACAGATAGTAGTTATGGTATACCTCCTTGTCTTCTGCTGCTTGGGGACCTTTTTTGCTTGGTGAAGATAGGGATGGGTCCCTGGATGGTGTACATGGGTCCTACTCCGAAAGCATGACCAGGCAGGAGGAGGCAGATGCATTGTGAACCTTTAACATTGCTGCTGTGTCACCCCTCTTCCCCTGTGGTTGTCACCAGGCCACCGTGGCAGGGCCAGCCACTGGTGCAAGGTGCACAAGTAAGGTGGTGCTAGCTGGCAGTATGAAGCATGTATGTGGGACAGAGATAGTCTGCTGATGTGTTGTACCTGCACACAGACCTGGGCAACCAAGGTGCTGGGCAGATGGGCAGTTTGACATACATATAGAGTGTGGTGCAAGAACAGGGTATAGCAGCCTTGCAGGGCATAGTAGGCCCATGAGGCGGAACAGGACTGCAGGGCAGAACAGGCCCCTGGGCAGAGCAGGCCCACAAGTTACAGGTCATGTGTGGGCAGAATGGGACCCTGGGACAGAGCAGGCCCACTAGGCAGGATGCCTATGCAGGATGGAGCAGGCCCAGAGTATGTAGTCTGCCCAGATCCAAGGATGATGGCTGGGCTGGCTCTTTTCCTGCTTGTGGCCTCTCAGGCAGTGGCCCTAACAGTCAGTGGTGGGTGCTGAGGGCTACAAGCCTACAGGAAGTGTGGTTGAGCAGGATTGGCTGGGCCACAGCAGTGGGTGCCAGGCCCTTGGTCTCCTGCCCTGCTCAGGTCCCCTGGTGGCAGAAGCAGAGGTGCATGTCCCTTGCCCATGGGTCCCACACAAACACCAGGATTTCCTGCTCCCTCCCTGCCCACCAGGTGCAAGGGAAAGGCAGCAGTCACAGATCTGATCCCTGAGCAGAAGTAGGTTGGGATGTTACAGTGGTGCCAGCCACAGTGCCCAGGGCTTATAAGCCAGCTTTCCCTTCTTTTCAGAGTGATGCAGCTATGCAGCTTCCAGTAGTCAGGTCTCTGTGTCAGCCCAGAGGCCTGTGATACAGAGGCTCTCCCTCTGCTCAGGTTGCAATATCCTCAGGGGGAGCATGGAGCTGGGCATTCTCCCGTTTGTCCTTTTCCCACATAAGTATGCTTTCCCTAAGTTCTTCAAGTCCTGCTGAGCAGGGCATCCCACATCTTTCTTCTTCACTTCACTCCTGACTCCTCTCCAGGGATTTTCAGTGTTGTCATTCAGATAGTGGATACAAAGGTGGGTATCTATTCGCCGCTTTCATTCTTCTCTGTGAAAGTAGTTTGTGCAGGCTGTTCCTCTAGTCCACCATCTCAGCTCTCTCCTATTTGCAAGTCTTTGAAATAACTAGTACCCCCAGTATCAGCTCTGATTCTTTTTGGAGAGCTGTGATGATTGGTCTACATGATACTTCTGTCATTCTTTCTTTACTCATCACCTTAAGAAATATGCTATCTTTTTGCTTCTCATGTTATAAATAACTATACTTACTTATTTTATTTATGCATACCACATACATTTCTTCTTGCTTTAATTTAAATTATCTTAAATCTTCAAGAACCTTCTGAATTCACATACAGGAGGAAGTAAAAAATAATTGTCAAAAACATTTGATTCAGTGTACTCAGCTTTTTTCTATATATTAAGCTAGAGGTAATACTGAATCTAAGAATAATGAGATTGCTTTTCTTTGTCGTATGTTCCTTGGGTTCTCTCCTATTATTGATAGTCACATCTCAATCTATGAATTACTTGAAGGTAAATGAGAATAACTTCTGGTTCCACATGGAGTACCTGCTTTCCTCTAAGGAAAATGATCTTTTTAGGAAGAAAGAAGTTAATTACAAAAATATAATTAAATAAAAGGAAGAAGTTCTAATGTGATAGCATGGCAATGTGAATATAATTAACAAAAATTTATTGTATATTTAAAAATAGCTAAAAGAGAATATTTGCAATGTTCCCAACGCAAAGAAATGAAAAGTGTTTGAGGTGATAGATATTCCAATTACCGTGATTTGATCATTGAATATTGTATGCATGTATCAAAATACCATAGATACCCCACAAAGATGTACAATTATTATGTATCGATAAGAAAAAATAAGTGAAATAAAAAATAAAAGTAATAATACAAAAAGAAATGACTCTCTTGGAAATAAGGAGTTAACAGGAATTGTAACAAAAAACAATGTTAAAAAGAGATGAGTGGCTGTGGACTTGAGATCCTCAACCAGAAAAGTTTGTTGAGATTCATGAATGTAAGAGAAACACTTGCATTGCCAAGGATTAAAAATTGTTGTCGAGTTCAGACAAACTATTAATGCATGTGTAATGTGGAAGCACAGAACTCTTGGTAAGAACTAGCCTTAGGCAATATTTCATTTTAAAACAGAGAATATTTTATATTATGATTCTACAAATGAATGTTGTCTAAATATTTTTGTTAATTGCCGAGTATTTCACGATAATAAGGATTATTGAGTGTTGAAAATGTAGTGATTCATTTGACATTGAAAAGAAAAGGAAGTGCATTCACTTTAAGCATAAAATTAAGGCTCTTCTGGGCTTGAACTACATGCATATCTTGGAAATCAGCAGAAATCAAGGTCCATTAGCTTGCAGAGGGCAGGCAAAGAGTCTTCCAGAATATTTTGCAACAAAGCTTGAAGGAAAACAGGACTTTAATTCTCTTTCTTCTTCACTGATGTGTTCTCAGAGCTTTACCCAAAGCTTTACATATAAAACATGCTCAATAAATATATCCTAAATGAATAAATAATTTTTGAATAGTCGTGAAATATAAGTCTCTATGTTGAACACGAGTGAATAAAGAGGAGAAAGAGAACAAATGTTTTATTTATTCAACTAATATTTAATAGGAATTTGTGCATTAAAGATTGTATATATACTTTTTTAATTTACGTGTAATTGTACATATTTATGAGGTGCATAGTGAAGTTTCATATGTATAATGTATCAGATTAACAAATTCATTGTCTCAAACATTCATCATTTCTTTATGTTGGGAACACTCAATATTCTCCTTCCAGACATTTGAAACTATATAATATATCATTAACCATAGTCATCCTACAGTGGTATAGAACACTAGAATGTATTCCTCCTGTATAGCTCTAATTTTGTATCCTGTCACAAATCTCTCACTAAGGACTGTTTTAATGCCGGGATGCAGTATTACAAATCAGACAGAAAAAGTCCCTGATCTCATGGAACTTATACTCTTCTTGGGTGAGATAGATACAACCCCCCCCATAAATAAATAAATAAATGGCAAAAGGATATAAGCTGATAACAGATAGTCTGTATCTAGAGCTATAAAAGAAATAGAGAGGATAAAGTGAGGTTGAGAGGGGACAGGAATTTCTATTATGCGTGAGTTGATCAGAGAACATGTTTCTGAAACAGTGGCACTTGAGGTGAGACCTCTGTAACAAGGAGACAGTGATCTCAGGAGCCATGGGGAAAAATGGTTTAGACAGTAGAAAAAGTGGTTCTGACAGTGGTTCAGGTGGTAGAGCAAGTTCAAACTCACTGAGACAGGAAAAAGCTCTGTGGGTTTGAAGAACAAAAAGAGGCTGATGTGGCCAGAGGGTAAGGAATGTGGTAAATGAGAGGAGTCAGGGAACAGCAATTTAGAGCCTTGTGGTGGAGGCAAGGGTTTTGCATTTTAAGTACAAAAGGAGAGGTTTGGAGGAGGGAAGTATATGATTTAATTTATTAATACAAATAATTTCCAAAAATCATTCTAACAGCCTTGTTGAGAAAAATTTGGAGGGGGGATAGTTGAGACCTAACAGCGAGTAGGTGTTGATTGCTATAACTAAGGACAGGGATGATGAAGGTGTGGGCTGGATGACAGTAGGGACAGATTTTAGACACATTTTAGAGATAAAACCAACAGGTCTTGCAAATGAATTGGATGTGGATGAGAGGAAACTGAGTCATCGAGAATATCCCATTGTTTGGAGCTTGTAGATCTGGGTGGACAAGGAGTCATTTTGTTAGATGAGAGAGATTTCTTACTGAGAGAGAAACTGCTTTTGTTGTGGGAAAGCAAGAAATAAATGGTTAAAGAAAGTTTACAGTCCATCTAGTAAAGGACATACACATGCACACACATATACACACAATGCTAAGGGCAAGTTGAGAACTAAATGAAGTATAAGACACTGAAGGAATACAGAGGAAGGAGCTGTTAATTCTCAGAGTGAATCATTTTACATGTGTTTGTATGTATCAGAATACCTAACTTGTTATTATTTAAATATCAAAGGTGCTTAATTATTTCATATTACATAAAATCTGGATGTACATCTTTAGCCCAATCTCTCAATAATATCAGAGAGTTCAATTGGTACTTTTTTTTTTTTTTTGGCTTTTTTGTCACGGTTTCAAGATGGCTGATTCAGCTCTAATGTCATGCTCTCATGTGACAGGACCTCAGCTAAGAAAAAAGGGGTTGGGAGGAAAAAGGAAACACAATTCTCACTGACTTTTTCCTTTTATCAGGAAAGTTTTTCCTAGAAGCCTTCTAGATGACACCTCCTACATCTAATTGAGCCGAAATAGGCCATGTGCTCACCTCTAGATCAATTATTGACAAAAGGAAACTAAACTGGCAATATTGATAGAGAGCAACCCTGATTCAGCTTTTGAGTTTGGGGTCATTGCTGCCTAAAGGTCATAGGGTTTCTGTAGGCAAAAAAAGAAGGTCTATTTGCCATACTAGTTATGATCAGAGAGCCAAGGGTTCAGGTTTTCATCTGGGTCTTCAATGAGAAAAGGCAAAGTTGTTATATTGGCAAGCTCACCACATTCGAAGTGAAGTAGAATGCCTGATATAGTAAGCATTCTATGAATACACATTTTTAAGCAGATAATTAATTAATGTATGTTTGTTGAATGAATTATAACTTATACATGAAGAAAGTGGGAGACAAAATAACTTACCCAATCCTAATTCAATAATAAATGTTCGAGCAGAATTCAAACTCAGATCTGTTTTGTTCCAATGCCCAGAGTCTGCTGATTAAAGTACACTGCTTTTTAAGTAAAGGCTATTGGTACAGTTGACCACACAACCCTAAAACATATTAACACAAGGTCTAAGAAGGGGGGACTCCTCAAATGAGGTCAAGAAATACTAAGAACCTAGCCACATAGTTTTTTATTTCCTTTTAAAGCATATATCTTTTTTACTTGCCTTTGTCAGATTACCTCCATAGTCCACTTCTCAAACTACTGAAACTACAAAAACGTTTTATTTTTCTTGGTCTTTTACAATATCTTTACCTGTACATCAACATCATAGTGATCTTTAGTTCCTTGGCCTCTTCCTGTTTTTCAAGTGTATCAATATGATTTTGTCTTTGTTTCCTTCTTCAACCAAATTAGAATTTGTGGTCACTCCTGTCAAGTGTTCTGTCATAGGAAGACCTACTTCCCTCACTCAATGACCTTTTTCTGGATCAGTTACAAACCTGTGTCCATCATACTTCCTGTGTTATTTTTGTTCTATGGAAAGAACCACTGAAAATATCTGAGTAAATCACACATTGCCTTCATCTATTAGAAATGTATGTTCCACATTTTATTGTACCCTTCACTTTCATTCAGCAATTTATTTGCTTGTATCTCATTCCAACTCCTCCTATTTCCTAAAGTAACTGTTCCAAATCTTTTTTCCATTGCTAAAGTCCCCTTCTTGGGACTTTTTCACAAATATTTTGTTTCTTCTCTTAGGTATGTGATAAAATTTTCCTGTATCATCCTCTTGGTAAGTTTGGCATTGCCACGTTAGACATTGAGCTGTGACTTGGTTGGTCAAGGAAATATTAGTGACACATATTAGTAATATGTGTCGTTATATGTGGAAGTTTTAAGAGCCAGCACATGATTCATCATATTCCTTTCCTTGGCTTTAGGGATCACTGAAGCATGTGTCAAGATGGAGACTTCATAAGTCTGGTCTGTGAGTAGCTATGATAATTTCTATCCTTCCAGTGATCTGTTCAGTGCATGAAGAAGAGGTGCATGTCTGCTGTGTTAAGCCATTAAGAATTTGGATTTGTTTGTTATCACAGCCTAATTCAGTCCATCCTGACTGGTACAACCTCTCTTTAGAATTTCACATAATCCTTTCCTTGAAATTTCTCCTTTGACTTTTACCATTTCATTTTCTTCCCATCCTCAGGCTATAATTTTATATTTCCACTTTTCAATCTTTATGACAGATTACTTTTTCTGTGCTCAACTTCCTTGTTTCCTTCTGCACAATAACCCTGGGTCAGCATGTCTCCCATCACTTGTTCAACCTCTGCCTAAAACCCGATATCTCTAATGTCTGCAACTCCAATAAAGACCTCTCCTCAAATGTCTATATCCACAAGTCCAAATGGTCTAGACATTTTCATCTAGATGTTTTCTTCAATTGTAATTTTTCTCTAATTCTGATGAAAGGAATTCCTCCACTTATATTTCATCTCTTTGTAAGTGTTACTTCAGTCTGCCTATATCTTAAACCAGAAGTCTGGAAATAATTAGAGTTTTATTCCTTTCAGTCACTCCAAATACTCTGCAATTATTAATATATAAATTCTACACCTGAATTGGTTCTTCTGTGTTCTTCCTTGCCTGTTCTTGTGGGACTGTATGATCCCAGTCCATGGCAATTTCAGAAGGCTTCTGAACCCTCCTCTTCTCCTACCTAAGGCAAACACTGCCACCAGAGTGATACTTACAAAATATTTGTGGATTACATAACTCTTGTGTTTTTAAAGAATGACTCAAACTTTATTGCCAATGACACAGAAGCCACATTTACAGCATAGCCTAAGAAGCCAATCACAGATCATTCATGTCTAGAATCACCTTTCTCTATTTCTCCTGCACAATCCAAATTTGTATAAGTAGATATTTGCTTCTTGATACATTTGTTCATGAAATTTTCTCATCTGGATGCTCTTTCCTCTTTTTTCTTGAATAATTACTATGAAAGCCTTTCTTTAGCAGCTCCCCCTCTGACAAAATAAATCATTTCCCCTCTGTTTTTAAGGATGAACTACAGACAGCATTTATTAAGTATTCACCACTTGCATTAGTTTCCTAGAGCTGCTGTAACATAATACCGCAAACTTAATGGTTTAAGCCAATCAAAATTTCTTTTCTCACAGTACTAGAGACAATAATTCAAAAATCAAGATGCCCAAAGGGCCATGCTCCCTTTGAAGACTCTAGAGAAGAATACTTCCCTCTTCTTCCTAGCTTCTGGTGGTGGTTGGCAATCCTTGACCTTCCTGGGCTTGTAGACACATCACCCTAATCTGTGCTTCCATTTTCATACTGTCTTCCTCCATGTGTGTCTCTTCTGTGTATCTGTATCCAAATCTCTCTCTCTTTTCTCTTATAAAGACAGTAGTCATAGCATTTAGGGTCCACCCTAATCCAGGATGACCTTAACTTAATTACAGCTGCAAAGACCCTATTTCCAAATAAGGTCTCATTCACAGATACTGGGGATTAGGACTTAAACATATTTGCGGGGGGGAGCATAGTTTAACCCACTATACCACCTTTTGGCATGCTGAGCACTTTCAATGCATAAGTTTGAGCCACATGAAATTGCCATTTTTCTAGGTCAAAAAGAGCCGATATTTGATAATTTCATATGGTTCAACCTAATATGAACATATTGAATTTTTATGCCATTTTTATCAGGTGATACCATTATTAGTCTCATTTTAAGAGGAGGGCACTGAAGAGGTTATTAAACTTGTTCAAGGTTGTATAATGGGTAAGTGATAGGGCAAAAAGTCAAAGCTACTGAGCCTAACTCCAGTACCTACTCTCTTACCCGTTATAATATGTCACTTGTCTTTGGCCATATTACATATTTTTGTGTACAACTCTATTATATTATTCATCATATAAATTATGTGTATGTTCTTCTGTGTTTTATTCTCTGAGCTGCTTTAGGGAATCTTATTCATTGCATATTCCCAACACTAAACAGAGTGTGTGCTATTAGATAGAAAACAAATGTTCTTCAAAAAGAAAAAAAAAATACATGAATTCGTGGTCTGGAAAATGTTTGCTCCCCTGAAGAGAAAAGAGAAAAAGAGAAGATACTTGGTAATAACAAAGTTTCTTGCTGTCCCCAGCTCTTCTATGTTACTGAAGTCAATGGGGAAATTCAATCTTAGTCTCATGTAACAGAGAAGTGTTCTCCCACCCTCACTGTAACATCATCCTTATCACATTCTCAGCTCCTGTTCTAACACTGCAAGAAAGTATTCCTCTAAATCTGCCTTATACTTAAATGACAGCTCAGCCCAGAATATGCCAAAATAAATTGATTATTTTCTCCCATATGTGCAGAGTTACTGAGCTTTAGCATCTGAAAACATTTTCCTTTACATTTTTTCCAAATGTAAATATTTACTTTTTAAATTTCCAAGTCAATGGAAATATTTTTTCTAATTAGAAAATATAAGGAAAAGGTGAAGGCTAGTGTGAATTTCGTGACTCTGGATTGGAATTGGAGGTATCAGTGTGGAATCATGGATTTATTTTAGTAGTTTGAATTTAATAATAATAGTAATATATATTATCCTATCTCTATCCTCTGAGAGGGACTACAAATATTAACACCCCTGGAGTAGTGAGCTGTACGTAGTACACAAATCTTGGTTTATAAATAACATTCTCAAATTAAAGTAACCAAGACCACGTAGAGAACCACTTGATTCCACATTTCGGGTAAGGAAAATAAGACAAACCTGGAGCACCCTGAAGTGCCTGGTACTATGGAAGTGCAAGAAGAAAGGAAGGAAAGAAGGGAGGGAGTAAGGGAAAACATGTGACAACTAAATGTTATGTGGAATCCTGGATTTGATTCTAGAACAGAAGATGAATCTCAGTGGAAAACTGACGAAATCCAAATGAATCACATATTTTAGTTAATTTATTTGTACTAAGATTAATTTTTTTTTTAGTTTTTCTAAATGTTCTATGGTTACATTCATATGAGATTAGCACAAAGCATTAGGTATATGAAAACTTTCCATACTATTTTAGTGACTTTCTGTAAGTCTAAAATTATCTCTCTATATATTTTTAAAAAGTTAACATTCATGTGGAAAAAACAGATACAGATTTGAAAAGACAATTTTTAACCCTAAAATAGATTCTTCTGGGCTGCCAGTCACCTAAGGAATAGGTTCATAGAAATAACTCAATCTAAGGTACGATCATTTCAAGTGTATAAGAATTCTAGACAACAAGGTAAAATGAACATCTCTGAGGTGATCAGGAGTTTGTGAAATCACCATCCTTCAAGAACTTAAAGGACAGTCTAGATCATCAGCGATGTTGGAAGACTGAGGCCTTATTCTTTGGGAAGCACAAGAGTAGACTTTGCACGTTCTGTTTTGTACACATAGAAGACTTAAGAAATAACTTCACGATGTTCTACGACCTGTGTATTTGTCTGCATACTGATGGAAGTCCACATCATTTTATTAAAATATATCTTTTAAGCAAAACCTGAGACTTGGAAACGTAAGAAAGCATATGTCAGGAAATTTGGGTTATGAATTGAATAAAATGTATAAGGTTTTACATCTTTTTTTCCTTATTCATTACAGTCCATTTTAAGCTCAAGTGATTTCCCATCTGGACCAAGAAATTGCATTGCTGAAATGTTAATATTCTTTTCCTTGGTATTATTTCATTATAATTCATTTCGAGGAGGTGTGTGGTATAACAGATTAGTAAATCCACTGATTTGACAGAGATAATTTGTAAAACAATCTCTATCTTGGTAGAAGTTACCAATGGATTAATCTTGATAGTCAGTGGTTTTTTAGTGATATGACAAAGTTTTTTTTTTTTTTTTTTTTTATTGGGGGAAAACTACAAAGCATTTACAGTACAATGTTTACGGTCACAATTTGTAGTGAGCTGATTTCCCAAAATATATTACCACTCAAGTTGACTTATCTTGTTACATTCAAAAATCTACTC
>CAUYRT010104064.1:0-44689 GCA_963574885.1 Lepilemur ruficaudatus | reverse complement strand
ATTAATTGGCCAACTAAAAATATGTAGAAAAAATTAGCCGGGCATGGTGGTGCCTGCCTATAGTTCCAGCTACTCGGGAGGCTGAGGCAGGAGGATCGCTTGAGCCCAGGAGTTTGAGGTTGCTGTGAGCTAGGCTGACACTATGGCACTCTAGCCCAGGCAAATGATACTCTGTCTCAAAAAAAAAAATTAAAAAAATTAACTGGATGTGGTGATATGCACCAGTAGTCCCAGCTACTCAGGAGGCTAAGGCAGGAGCATCACTTGAGCCCAGGAGTTTGAGGTTGCAGTGAGCTATGATGATGCCACTGCATTCCAGCCTAGGTGACAGAGTGAGACCCTGTCTCAGGAGAAAAAAAAAAAGGTCACGGTGCTGAGAGTGCTTGTGCTAGCTTTTGCATAAAAATATAAACATTTTAAAATTCATCCCAAGAAATTATGCAATTACCAAAACATACTGTATTTTTTAATTGAAGTGAAATTCACATGACATAAAATTACCATCTTAAAGTGTACAATTCAGTGGCATTTAGTACATTTGCAATGTTGTACCACCATCAGCATTATCTAGTTCCAGAATATTTTCATCATCCCAAACGTAAACCATATATCCATTAAGCAGTCACTCCCATTCCTCACTCCCCCCAGCCCCTGGCCACCCCAATCTGCTTTCTGTAATCTATGAATTTACCTATTCTGGACTATTTCATATAAAACAAATCATACAATATGTGATTTTTTTGTATCTGACTTCTTTCACTGAGCATATTTTATTTTTGTTTTGTTTTGTTTGTGAGATAGGATCTCACTCTGTCGCCCAGGCTGTCCAATGGCATAGCTCGCTGCAACCTCCAACTCCCGGGCTCAAGCGAAGCTCCTGCCTCAGCCTCCCAAGTAGCTGGGACTGCAGGTGTGCACGCCACCATGCCCGGCTACAGAGCATAATGTTTTTGAGACTTACCTAAATTGTAGCGTGTATCAGTACTTCATTCCTTTTTACCAAAAGGTATCTAAATTAATGACATTTTAATACATTTACAGGGTAGCTTTTATAATCCGTTTGAGTTGTTTTTAATAACTGTGAAACATTCTGATCATGCCTCATTACTCCCGACATCCTCCCTTTATTTCCACGCACCATCCAGTGGGTTACCCCGACCAGGCAAAGGGGCAAACCCTGATGCTCCCAAGCAGCTGTCCACCCAAGGTGGTGGCGTGAGAACGCTTGTCAGCACTGTTAATAATATGAGGACTGATCTCTGAGAAGGCCAGTATCAAAGAGAGTTGTCAGAGACTGGTCAGTTGCTTAAGACAAGAGCACAGGTGCCCTAGAGCAAGAAATGCCCATGGTCTAGACAGCGTAACCAGAGTCCCAATATTTGATAACAACCCACAGGAGAAAGTAACGTGATAACCAGTAGGAATATTCGCTCCTCCACGGAGGAAGAGCCTTTGCTCTTGTTTTGTTTGATTGCTTGTTTTCTCATAATTGGCAGCATCTGTGAATTAGCCATGCCAAGGAACAGCAAAAAAGCACCCCTGTGAACAGAATTTGGGGAGCTGTGATTTCCTAGTAGGGTGAGAAGAAAACCTCTCTCTGGCTCTAGGTAGAATAGGTGGTATTGATCACTTAAAGGACCTTTCTCTTCTGTGCACCCAGGCCTCTCCACTCTATTATATGAAAGCTTTTAAAGCTTTCTGTGTATTTATGTATTAATAAATATGCACATATACAGAGTAAAAGATGTCTGGGCAGTAATATTTAAAACTTTAAGACTTTAGGTTTTAAGTAAATTTTTGAAAATCAGGTATAGCACAAAACAGTGTTTATACTACAGTGATTTTCTGGATTTAATTTGAGTTCTATGAGGGACAATTGTGTTTATACTTTTCAGTTTTTAATTCCATTTATCTATTTTTGCTATTGTTGTCTGTGCTTTTGAGGTTTATTTTAAAAATTCTTGCCTAGCCAAATGCCATAAAATATTTTCCCTATGTTTTCTTCTAGAGTTTCATAGTTTTGAGTTTTACATTTAAGTCTTTAATCCATTTTGAGTTGATTTTTCTATATGGTAAGAGACAGCGGTCTAGGTTCATTCTTCTGCATGTGGATATCCAGTTTTCTCCACACCATTTATTGAAGAGACTGTCTTTTACCCAATGTGTGTTCTTGGCACCTTTGTCAAAAATCAGTTGGCTATAGATTCATGGATTTATTTCTGTGCACTCTATTCTGTTCCATTGGTCTGTCTATCTCTCTCTCTCTCTCTCTCTCTCTCTCTCTCTCTCTCTCTCTCTCTCTCGACAGTCTTACTCTGTTGCTCGAGCTACAGTGCTATGGCATCAGCCTAGCTCACAGCAACCTCAGACTCCTGGGCTCAAGTAATCCTACTGCCTCAGCCTCCTGAGTAGCTGGGACTATAGGCACTTGACACTATGCCCAGCTAATTTTTTCTGTTTTTAGTAGAGACAGGGTCTTGCTCTTGCTCAGGCTGGTCTTGAACTCCTGAGCTCAAGCGATCCTCCCGCCTCGGCCTCCTAGAGTGCTAGGATTACAGGCATGAGCCTCTGCGCCCTGCCTATGTGCCATTTTTATGCCAACACCATGCTGTTTTGGTTCCTATAGCCTTGTAGTATGTTTTGAAGTCAGGAAGTGCGATGCCTCCAGATTTGTTCTTTTTGCTAAGGATGGCCTTGGCTATTTAGATCTTTTGTGGTTCCATATGAATTTTAGGATTTGTTTTTCTATTTCTGTAAGAATGTCATTGATATTTTGATAGAGATTGCGTTAAATCTGAAGATCTCTTTGAGTAGTTGGGCCATTTTAATAATATTAATTCTTCCAATTCATGAACATGGGATATCTGTCCATTTGTTTGTCTTCTTCCATTTCTTTCATAAATGTTTTATTGTTTTAAGTATAGAGAGTTTTTCTCCTTCTTGGTTAAGTTTGTTCCTATGTATCTTATCTTTTTGTAGTGATTATAAATGGAATTGTTTTCTTCTTCTTCTTTTTGTTTTTTAGAGATAGAGTCTCACCATGTTGCCTAGGCCAGCTTTGAACTCCTGGGCTAAAGCGATCCTCCTGCCTCAGCCTCCCGAGTAGCTGGGACTACAGGCACGGGCCACTGTGCCCAGCTTGGGAGTTGTTTTCTTGATTTCTTTTTCAGATAGTTCACTATTAGTGTATAGAAATGCCACTAATTTTTGTATGTTGATTTTGTATCCTATGACTTTACTGAATTCGTTTGTTATTGAGTTCTAACAGTTTTGGGGTGAATTCTTTAGGGTTCTGTCTATACAAGATCATGTCATCTGCAAACAGGGACAATTGAACTTCCTCCTTTCCAATTTGGATGCCTTTTATTTCTTTCTCTTGCCTAATTGCTCTGGCTAGGACTTCCAGTATTATGCTGAATAGAAGCGGTAAAAGTGGGCATCCTTTCCTTGTTCCTGAGCTTAGAGGAAAAGCCTTCAGTTTTTCCCCTTGCAGTATGATGTTAGCTGTGGCTTTGTCATATATGGCCTTCATTGTGTTGAGGTACATACCTTCTATATCTAATTTGTTGAGAGTTTTTATCATGAAGGGATGTTGAATTTTGTCAAATGCTTTTTCTGCATCTATTGAAATAATCATTTTGTTTTGTTTTGTTTTTCTTTTTTTTAAGTTCTCTCACTAGGTTGCATTCTTTTTCTGTTAATGTGATGTATAACATTAATTTATTTGTGTATGTTGAACCATCCTTACATCCATGAGATGATTATTACCTGATCATAGTGGATGATGTTTTTAATGTGTTGTTGAATTTGGTTTGCTAGTATCTCATTGAGAATTTTTGCATCTATGTTCGTTAGGGATATTGGCCTATAGTTTTCTTTTTTTGTTGTGTCCTTGTATGGTTTAGAAATCATGGTAATGCTGGCCTTGTAAAATGGGTTTGAAAGTATTCCTTCCTCTTAAATTTTCTGTAATAGTTTGAGGAGAATTAGTAGAAATTTTTCTCTAAATGTTTGGTAGAAGTCAGCAGTGAAGCCATCAGGACCTAGGCTTTTTCTTGATGGAAGATTTTTATTACTGATTCAATTTTCTCATTCACTACTGATCTGTTCAGATTTTCGATTTCTTCATAATTTAATCTTGGTAGGTTGTATGTGTCCAAGAATTTATCCATTTCTTCCATGTTCTCAAATTCATTGGTATATAGTTGTTTATAATAGTGTCTTATGATGCTTTGTATTTCTGTGATGTCAGTTGTGATGTCTCCTTTTTAATCTCTGATTTTATTTATTTGGGTTTTTTTTCTTAGTCTAGCTAAAGGTTTGTCAATTTTGTATTATTTTTTCAAAAAACCAACTGTTTGTTTTGTTGGTCTTTCGAATTTTTTTAGGCTATATTTTTTTTATTTCTGCTCTGAGTTTTATGATTTCCTTCCTTCTACCAATTTTGGGCTTGCCTTGCTCTTGCTTTCCTAGTTCCTGAGGTGCATAGTTAGGGTGTTTATTGGAAATCTTTCTTCTTTTTTGATGTAGGCCCACATTGGTATGAACTTCCCTCTTAGAACTGCTTTTACTGTGTCCCATAGGTTTGGGTATAATGTGTTTCCATTCTCATTTGTCTCATGGAACTTTTAAATTTCCCTTTTAATGTCTTCCCTGCCCACTGGTTATTAAGAATCGTGTAGTTTTGTGGCCTAATATATGATCTATCCCAAAGAATGTTCCATGTGCTGATGAGAAGAATGTGTATTCTGCTGCTATTGGATGGAATGCTCTATAAATGTCTATTAGGTCCATTTGATCTATGGTGAAGTTTAAATGCAATGTTCTTTTGTTGATTTTCTGTCTAGATGATCTTTCCGTTATTGAAAGCGAGGTATTGGAGTCCACTACTATTATTGTATTGCAGTCTATCTCTCCCTATAGATCTAATAATCTTTGTTTTATATCTTGGGTACTCCAGTGTTGGATGCATATATATATATGTATAATTGCTATATCTTCTTGCTGAAACAATCCATTTGTCACTACATAATTACTGCTTTGTCTCTTTTTTTACAGTTTTTGACTTAAAGTCTATTTCATCTGATATGAGTATAGCTACTCCTGCTCACTTTTGGTGTCCGTTTGCATGGACTAATTTTTTCCATCTCTTCATTTGCAGTCTGTGTTCATCTTGAACAGTGAGAGGCATCTCTTCTAAACAACACATACTTAGGCCTTGCTTTTCTATCCATTCTACCACTATCTACCTTTTAATGGGAGAATTTAATCCATTTATACTCAAGGTTACTACTGACAGGTACGGACTTACTCCTGGCTATTTTGTTAATTGTTTTCTAGTTATTTTGTAGAGCATTTGTTGCTTCCTTTCTCTCTTGCTGTTTACTTCTGTGGTTTGGTGGTTTTCTGTAATGCTATGCTTTGTTTCCTTTTTCTTTCTCATTTGTGTATCTACTGTAATTTCTCTCTTTTTTTGTGCGGTTACCATGAGGCTAACATAAAGAGCCTTGTAGTTATAATAGACTATTTTAAGCCGATAATGACTTCACTTCTTGGTTGCATAAAAATACTCTGAACTTTTTTCCATCTCCTGCACAATTTTTATTTTGGTTACATTAAGTTATATCTTTATTTTTCATATGTTTCTTAGCCACTAATTGTAGCTATTGATATTTTTGATCTTTTTGACTTTAAACCTTCATACTAGAGGATCGAAGGATTTACCATAGCACATTACGGCACTGGGATATTCTGAGAATGGTTATGGATTTATCTATACTGGTGAGTTTTATACTTTCACATATTTTCAGGATATTAATAACCATCCTTTAGTTTCCTGTTGTAGTACTGCTTTAAACATTTCTTTTAAGGCTGGTTTAAGGCTGAATTCCCTCTGTTTTTATTTATCTGGGAAGGTCTTTATTTCTCCTTCATTTCTAAAGGATGGCTTTGCTAATGTAGTATTCTTGGCTGGCAGGTTTTTTTTTTTTCTTTTGCACTCTGAATGTCATCCTATTCTCTTTTGACCTGCAAGGCATCTGCTGAGAGATTTGCTGATAGTCTAATAGAAATTCTCTTATATGTGACTTGACATTTTTCTCTTGCAGCTTTTAGGATTCTCTCTGTCTTTGACTTTTGACAGTTTAGTTATAGTGTGCCTGGAAGAAGATTATTTTTTTGAGTTGAATCTTACTGAAAACTTTTGAGATCCATGGGTCTGGATGTCCATATCTCTACCAAGATTTGGGGAGTTTTCAGTTATTATTTTGTTAAATAGGTGTTCCAGTCATTTTTCCATTTCTTCTTTCTCTAACACTCCTAAAATGGAAATGTTTGTGTGCTTAATGGTGCCTCATAACTCCCATAGGTGTTCTTCATTCTTTTTTAGTGTTATTTCTTTTTGCCCTCTGACTTGGTAATTAAAAAAACCTGTCTTCAGGTTCAGAAATTTTTTCTTCTGTTTGATCTAGTCTGTCGTTGAAGCTCTCAACTGTATTTTTTATTTTATTCATTGAATTCTTCGGCTCCAAGATTTCTGTTTGGCTGTTTTTTATGTCTCTCTCCTGTAGAATTTCTCATTGAGACCATGAATTACTTTCCTGATTTAATTGAATTGTTTGTCTGTATTCTCTTGTATCTTGCTGAGTTTCTTTAAGATAATTATTTTGATTTCTTTTTCAGGCATTTTAAAAATATCTTTTTCTTTGGGATCTGTTACTGGAAATTTATTGTGTTCCTTTGGGGGTGTCATGTTTTCTTCCTTTTTCACCTTTCTTATGTACCTACATTGGTATAAAAATATGGAACACTTCATAAATTTGCATGTCATCCTTGCACAGGAGCCATGCTAATCTTCTCTGTTTTATTCCAATTTTGGTATATGTGCTGCCAAAGTGAGCACTTCTTGGCTTTATTTTACCAAATGAAGTACAACTACTGCCACAACTTGATAAGTGGGGTCCACATTTTTTTTAGAGATAGGGTCTTACTATGTTGCCCAGGATGGCCTCAAACTCTTGGGCTCAAGCGAGTCTCCTGCCTCAGCCTCCCAAGAAGTTGGGACTACAGACATGCATCATTGCACCTGGCTCCAAAAATTTTAATCACAAAAATGAAGGAGGCTATAATTTGGAGATGAATGCAATGACCAGGGCCTTTGCAATCCAAAGCCACCAGCTCCTGACTTAAATGTCCATGGAATTCCAAGACTGGTGGAGACTTGTGGAGTCTTGCCAGCTGTTGGCACCTGTCCATTGTCCTAGTGTAGGCAGAAGAGGCTGGATGAACCTTAGGGATCAGGGGACTTCCTCTTTACTTTCCCAGTCCCATCAAGGTCACAGGACACATCCCGATTTGTCTCTCCTATGTTGTTAAAGCCCTTTAAATATCGGGAACCATATTTAACACAGTCGGGATTCCTGAAGCTTCTTCATAACTGTTCAGTTATGCTATATTGCCTGATAGCAATATATGTTTTCTTGTTTCTTATCCTGTGAGTTAGCAACCAGGACATTGCAGCAATGGAAGGAAAACATCCAGTTTTCCATTTCTTCTCATCCAAAAACATTTTTATAGGCAGAGTATATTTAGGAAACAGGACTACTGTTTAGATTTTTGCTAATAGCCTAATTAGTTTTATATGGCTATTTATATTTTAGTTTTGCTTATTAGAGTATAAAATCAAAACTTCTATGATTTGATTGATTAATTTTTCTCTTTTCCCACTTGAGTATTTAGAAATTACCTTTGTGCACAGGAAAAAAAATGATGGTTTTGTTCACAGAAGATCAATTTCTTTAACTTATTTAAAATATATAAACAGGTTACCATATATATAGGAGGGTGAATCCACATTTTATAGAGAATGAAGTTTATACAATGTTGCATCCCTCTTTAAGAGAAATAATTCAAAATTAGTTGCAAAAATGTATATTTACTTGGAAAAAGAAAAGAAATCACAACAAATTACAAATTTTAAAAACTTGACAAATATAACAAAAGCCAACAAAATGTTATTATTGTTGCTGTTATTATATTTGGAATTGATCTATCTGTATTATCTTTTTTCCTTATGCTTTTGCTATATAATCTTTGACCACATCTTCATAATGACTTTGATTTTGAATCATAATGATTTTGATTTCGAATGATTATGTCATTCATAATGACAATGATTTTATAACATAACTCTCTCTAGAGGGAATAGAAAGATAAGGTAGTCTTTCTTCTGCTCTGGTTGATTGGAATGTTGCTATTGGTAGTATAGCACAATCTCTTTCCATTTCATGTATAACTGCCTCAGAAACTTCCTCTGCAGTTTCTTGCTTAGGAGAGCTCCTTGCCCCAGGACCAGCTCTTTGGATGTGGCCTGTGCTATGGCCCATCAGCTCACCCAGGGCTCAGTGTGCCTGCCTCCCTCTGTGTGGGTGCTGGTTTGCTGTGCCTGCAGCAGCTGGCCTTCCCCGGCCAGATCCTTGGTGTCCCCAGTTCTTTCCATCCCAGGACTATCCTAATGACCTTGAAGCCTGGTTGCAGACTTCTCTACCCCACTCATCCTCAACCAAACAGGGAGTGGCGCAGTGTCTCATGGTTCCTTCTCCCAGAGGTCAGAGAAGTCAAGCTACATGATGAGGTCCACCAGCCCCAGTACTACCACTGACTGGGGTGTGAGGTGGCCTAGGCCTCTGGCACCCTGCTGGGGTAGCTGCCTCTTCCTCAACTGTGTCGAGAGTTTGGAGAAAGGCTAACTTTGAGAGTTTCTCATAAGGTGTCAGTACTTATATAGAATCAGAGTTTGGGGCTTAACATTTTAAAATGTTTTCTTCCCGAGAGTCTTTAAAATCAATCAAAATAAGAGTTGCATCAGCTGTGAGAGCTTCAGCATCCTCATTTGTTCATTTCTTCTAAAAGTAGGCAAAGGCATCTATCAAAGGAAACTCCTCCCCTTTAATATTGTTATAGTCACACCGATACACACACACACACACACACACACACATACACGCACACGCACACACACACACAGAGAAAAAGAAACCTTTCCCTCACCTAGCAGAAGAGTCTTATTGAACACCCCAGCATGCTGGAGACTGTCAAGGATACCTCCTTAAGGACATAAGTCCCTCCCCTGTGACTGTGCCCAGCCGAGGGGTCTTCTATGGGTACAGTTTCAGGGTGTCCCCTGGGTACAGAGTTCATCAACTTGGGAACCCCTGGGTGAAGACTGATACAGGTCTTGATTGGAGCGGACAGAGGGCAAGCTGGGACTCAGTGCTGAGCTTTGAACCTCATGCTGGCACCTGCAGCTTCTCCCGCCATCCTGAAACCTTAGCCCCATTTATGTGTTTTCCTGGGGTCCCTCTGGTTCTTCAGAGGGGAGGAAAGAAAGACAGAAAGGACCAGTCTGGAGGAGCTCGGTAGAGGTCGGGCTCATAGGGGCTCCAGACAGGCCAAGTTGTTGTGACTCATTGCTTCCCTCCCAGTACAAGACTCAGATGGCACAGATGCCCTGAACTCCCCCCGGAGCCAGATTCTTCCCCAGGAGTCCATTCTTCTGGGGGTGGCTCTCCTGCAAGATCCTGTTCCACTTCTCTAGCTACTTGCACGTATTTTCCCCAGAGAATACAGACATGTAAAACGGCCCCAGTCCCTGTTGGTGGTGACTCAGTAGTGTGCACAGCCATAAGATCACAGAAAACAGGCAGAACCAGGTCTCCAGCTATAGCTACACCTTAACTGCAAACAGACCCCTGGGTCCACAGAGAAGGGTTTCTCAGCTGGCTCTGGCCCAGGCAGAAACCACTTGCTTTTGGGCATAGTTATTCTGGCCTCTGACTCAAAGTACAGAGAACACACACGATGGTGTTACAAACAGATTTTCCAAGACTTCAATCTGGCAGAAAGGATACCTCACCCAGGCTTCCAGTTTCTAAATTGTAAGACAAATGTCCTAAAGGGTCTTGTCAGTTTTATATACTGGAACATAGCCATGATTCACAGAAACAGGCCGTTTGGTCACTCCCCTAAAAGATCAGAGGAGCTGGGCCAGGCGTGGTGGCTCACACCTGTAATCCTAACACTCTGGGAGGCTGAGGCAGGCGGGTCGTTTGAGCTCAGTAGTTCAAGATCAGCCTGAGCAAGAGCGAGACCTTGTCTCTATTAAAAAAATAGAAAGAAATTAGCTGGAGAACTAAAAATATATAGAGAAAAAATTAGCTGGGCATGGTGGCACATGCCTGTAGTCCCACCTACTCGGGAGGCTGAGGCAGGAGGATCGCTTGAGCCCAGGAGTTTAAGGTTGCTGTGAGCTAGGCTGACACCACAGCACTCTAGCCCAGGCAACAGAGTGAGACTCTGTCTCAAAATAATAATAATAATAATAATAATAATAATAATAATAAAAGATCAGAGGAACTAATCAAACAGACCAGAGGACCAGAAACTTCATGTGGCCACCAGACTGTGACAGACCAGAGCTTACAAGCTAGTTTGATTGCTGCCACTGAGGTTCAACTGCCCCGTTAGTAGCAGCTCTCCTGGAAAGGAGGGTGAGAGACTTGAGGATGCTCACAATGCATCTCTGGGACTTCCCAGGCCAGGGCTCTGGTCCGATGGCAGCTATCCCGAGGCCAGTGACCTTGGAGGAGACTGATAAACAGTGAAAGCAGCAATCTCAGCCAAGGAGATGATGAGCATAGGTCCAACTGCAGCAAGGCAGCCAGCAAAAGAGAAAGCCGGCTGAAGGGACAGACTTTAGAGGAAGAGGAGTGTTCAGATGAGTTTTTGCACCTATTAAAAGGTGCAAAGCAGGTTAGCTTCCCAAGGGCTAAACATCTGCCACATCTTTGAGTTGTGTGGGTTAAACCTGGGTCATGTTGTCCTAGATATATCTTCCCAAGAAACACCAAATACGGGAACCTTAATAAGAAATAACGAGCAGCATGCTCGTGATCTTCAATCAGAAATACAGTGCAAGAAAGTCCAGTTTTTTTTATCATGACAAAGTTCTGCTTAAGTTTGGAGAAAATACGCTTTTTCTTAAGTTTGAAATAAAGTTTATCTATTTGTGGATGGGATGTCTGTGTCATTCCCACTTCAGATACCAATCTATACTGTTGCCAGGAGGATGGTGACATAATTGATGACAAAAGGAAAAACTTCATACAGATGTCTCCATAGAGCAGGGGGCACAGCAGTGCCTCCTGTCAGAGGCAAAAGCTTCCATAGCAGGACTAGTGACATTTAAAGAACTCATTAAGAGGAACAAACAAACAAAAAAGGCACACATGAACCGTATTATGAATGGAAAAGGGCATACAATCACAGATGCAGTAAAGATTTTAAAATAATGGATATTGTGAATAATTTTATGCCAATACATTTGAAAATGCAGTTGAAATGAACAAATTCCTAGCAAAAGAAATCACCAATATTGACTCAAGAAAAAGCAGAGACCCTAAATAGTCATATAATCATAAAATATTTTTATAAGTATTTAATAATCAAAATCTTCCAGGCTCATGCCTGTAATCCTAGCACTCTGGGAGGACGACACGGGAGGATTGCTTGAGCTCAGGAGTTCGAGACCAGCCTGAGCAAGAGTGAGACCCTGTCTCTACTAAAAAATAGAAAACATTAGTCAGGCATCATGGCATGTGCCAATAGTCCCAGCTACTTGGGAGGCTGAGGCAGGAGAATTGCTTGAGCCCGGGGGTTTGAGGTTGCTGTGAGGTAGGCTGATGCCACGGAACTCAAGCCTGGGCAAAAGAGCGAGACTATGTCTCAAAAAAAAAAAAAAAGGAAGACCCAAATAAATGATATATATTACATGTCTATGGATTGGAAGACTCAATATTGTAAAGATGTCAATTTCCCCCAAATTGATTTACAGATTCAATGTAATGCCTATCAAAATCATAACATCACAAGCTGATTCTAAACTCTATATGGAAATGCATAGCCCCAAGAATAGGAGGTAATGAACAAGGGGGAGGACTTGCTTCCCCAGATATGGAGTTTAATTTTAGAGTTATGGCAGTTAGTACATGGTTTGGGGGCAGGGATAGACTGAATGGAGAGCCCAGAAGTAGCTCCTTGCTTATGTGTACACTTGGCACACGACAGAGAGGTGGTAAAACGCACAGAATGGTTACTTCCAGGTGGAGATGGCAGATTGAACATCTGTGTCTAATTCTGCACCCTGGTAAAGCTGCAATAAAGCAACTTTTTGGAGAAGAATGGCATAAATCTACATGAGAGGGGAGGGCAGGAGATGCGACCACAGCAACAAGGCTTTGGGAGCCAGGCAAACACCTCCCAGAAAGCCAGGTGGCAAGCTGGCAGACAGGGAGCTGAGGGCCCAGGAACTGGAGCTGGGGTGCAAGGGGCGCTGGGTGACAGCCATTTAATAAGCACTTAGAGTGCCAGGGGCTAGGACTGCTTCTAGCACTGCCAGTCACAAGTCCTCTGAAACCCCTGAGTCCCAGGCAAACCTCCCTGCCCCTGTGCCACTGGGCAACTGTGCTCCTCCATCCTGGCAGAAATTGGGGACTTTATTCTCTGGAGAGGGCAAAACAAGGGGTCAGTGGACTGTGGGACATCAGTGAAATTCTCTCAGGAACAGGGCGATGTTGTGAACGTTGTGCAGAGCAGGGACCCCCTCCTCCACTCAGCTCCCAGAACTCTGCAGCCAAGTCCTCCAGGCAGGGTGTTCTGGTGTCTTCTCTGGGGAATCTGAAAGAGGCTGACTCTAGCGGAGTCCAATGGGCCGAGCCCCACTGACTGTACCCAGAGCTTCCCGTCACTCTCCCAGACGGGAAAGGCCCACAGCATGCCCTGCACGCACGTGGATAAAAACAGACCCTCTCCAAGGTCTGTCATCACGACATTTTAGAGCACTGAGGACAAAGGGAAGAGAGTCAACAAGCTTCCAGAGGGAGTTTACTATACAGTCAGGAATCAGCAGGGTCGTTTTGTATTTTTTTAATGAGATAGTCAAGAGCTGCCACAAGAGGAGAGCCTCAGGAGACGCTCAAGAAAAATAGAAGTGTATCATCCTCACGGTCCCGGAGATGGGAGGTGAGGCATGCCACACAGGGCCACACGCAGAAGGCAAAGGCCAGAGGAGGATTTAGGCTTTTCCGGGGTTTCCACAGGCAAGGCAAGGCAGGACAAGATGAACACGTAGGACTGGCTAGTTTGAATGATTTCAGGAAGTTTAGGGCCCTGGGGTGGTCCCTAGTTGTCTGGCACCTGGCTCTGGGATGGTTAAGGCAGAGGAATGTTGCTTCCCGGGGTGTGTGCCAGATAGACAAGGAGGCTCTGGACTGGTTAGTTTGCATAGCAAAGGCTTGCTCCTGGCTGGGGCTGTCACTAGGTAAGGATTGGCTAGCCCTGGGAGGGGCACTCTCCCTAGCCAAAAAGGTTTCCTTGTTTTTGTTTTTTGAGGTTTTTAAAAGATGTCAAAACATCATAATATACAGATAATTTATACATATATATACATACACACATGCAAATACACACAAATACAGTGGCAACACCTGGAACAAGGAGCAATTCCTTCCAAATGCTGGAGTAAAATAATTTCCAACCTAGAATTCTATATGCAGCCAAATTATCAATGGCATCAATAATAGAATAGAAACATTGTCGTACATGCAAATTCTCAAAAATGTGTCTCCCACACACTCTTGGGGAGCTGCTGGGGCAGATGAGCACGAGGAAGACAGGGCTGCAAGGATAGCAGCTCCAACGGGGGAGAGAGGTGAAGCAGACCCCAAGAGGCAGGCCCGGGCTTGAGGGCGGCCAGTCTGGATCATAAGAGACAGATATGTGCGGTTCCTGGTCCCCATCCCAGCCCTGTCAGATGCGTGACTGGGGATCCCTGTTTCCCTGGAATCACTAGTGACCTTGCCCAATGGCTTCCCCAGAAGGGAACTGTCAGGAAGCCTGAGGCCAGATCACAACCCAGAAACTCTGCCTAGCTTCCTTCTTGCGCGCACCTTGACCCTAGAGCCATGGGCTGGTCCTGTCCTAACTCACCACTCGGGTTTTCTATTCATCACCTTTCCCGAGCATTTCTACAAAGTGAGCTTCCCTGTCACCCTGTCTAAACTTGCAAGCCTCCCACTGCCTGTCATTCTAGACTCTGGAGCTAGAACAGTGAAGAAATCAGACAAAGATGCTATTTCTTTCTTAACACCTTTTCTGACAACAAAGGTGGTAGAGGTGCAAGTGTGTCTGGAGAATTTATCTGTTCAGTCAACTGGCATCTGAGTGCTGACAATGGTCCAGGCACTTTCTAGCCCCTGCTCCTGTGGCAGTCACCTTTTAGTGGAGAAGACAAAAGCGAACACACCTCTAGAACCTGTACCATTCGAATCAGTGATAGGTGCCTGGAAGGGAGGCAGAGCCAGGGTGTAGAGCAGCGCAGCACAGCACAGCGAGGGAAGCGGGGTCAGTGGGGACAGCTGCTGTTCCAGGCATGGTGGGTGGGGTGGGCTCTGCAGACATTTCAGTAATTGATTCTGATTTCCTTTGCAGCTTAATATATTACCATTTTTTGTAAATTTCTCATCGGAACTAGACAACATGTATTCTCTGTAGTGTACACAATTTGATACATCATTAGAAAGCCACAGTCATGGATTATAGTTTTAGCCAGCTTGTTTCCTTCTCTTGGTTTTGCCCCAAGAATAAGATTGTTATATTTCTGATTTCTGCACATTTCTTTCTTCACATGTTTCCAGCAAATTGTGCTTTCTTTATTCTAATGAAATGCCACTCAGTTCATAAAGATTCATTACAGGTATCTATTTATGGTAAAGTGGTCTCCTCATTGACATAAAATTATACTTTTTCAACACCATTTAATCTTCTTTGAGTTTTCCGTTGTCAGACACTATTATTGCTTTTTCCATTAATTTACAGCTATTCACCAAACCGAAGGAGGTTGCTGAAAGCAGACAGTTCTCTGAAGAGTTCAGACAATTGTTCAATTAACTGGCACTTCTGAGGGACAATCCAGTGACCCTTTACTTGGAATGGGAGGTCCATAGGGTATAGGTAGGCTGAGGGGGTGTCTTCAGTAACTGTTTCACTTGTAATCATTTCCATTTTAGAAATAAGTGACTATGTGAAAGGGAACATTCTGGAACCTGTGCCAAGATGCTTGATGACAAAGTCTAGCAAACCCAGATGCATGGAGCAACAGCAGTGCAAAGAATGGTGGCGAGCAGTAACTCCGAGTAGATGTGAGAAAGTCGAGCATCTGTAGAGCTACTATTCCAAAATGGAACACAAAAGTCTGAAACTGTGGGGATACAGAAATAATAAGTCAAAGAATAAAATCAGAGATGGGGGAGAGGAAGTGGGAGAAAGTTTAAGTGAGCTGATTTCTTTATCTTTCAAGAAAAATCAATCTTATCAATTGATTGCCCAATGTTGCCTAATGTTGATCAGTCAAGATTTGAATTAGGCGGGAGCGGGGGCTCACGCCTGTAATCCTAGCACTCTGGGAGGCTGAGGCGAGGGGATCATTTGAGCTCAGGAGTTTGAGACCAGCCTGAGCAAGAGTGAGACCCCATCTCTACTAAAAATAGAAAGAAATTAACTGGACAACTAAAAATATATAGAAAAAATTAGCCAGGCATGGTGGCGCATGCCTGTAGTCCCAGCTATTTGGGAGGCTAAGGCAGAAGGATCGCTTGAGCCCAGGAGTTTGAGGTTGCTGTGAGCTAGGCTGACGCCACGGCACTATAGCCTGAGCAACAGAGTGAGACTCTGTCACAAAAAAAAAAAAAAAAAAAAAGAGTGAACAACTGGACATCCACACACAGAAGGAGAAATACTTTCTCAGACAAACAACAATGAGGGAATTTGTTGCCAATAGACCTGCACTGCAGGAAATGCTAAAATAAGTTCTTTAGAGAGAAGGAAAGTGACATACGTTGGAAACTCAGATCTACATAAAGAAAGGAAGAACATCAAAGAAAGAATAAATGAAAGTAAAATTGAAAACTATTATTTTCTTATTAATTGATCTAACAGATAAAAAAGTTTGTTAGAAACAATTATAATGATGTATTTGATTATGTATGCTTATATATATATATAATCACATATGCATGCTTGTAGAATAGGTAGAATGAATAGGTAGAATGAATGACAGCAATGATACAAGGCATGAGAGGGAGGAATTAGTATTATTTTGCTATTATAAGATACCCACACTACCTTGAAGTGGTACAGTGCCATATGAAAGTGGTCTTGGATTAGTTGTAAATGTAAAATTAACATGTAATGAATGTATAGCAAACTCTAGGGCAACTGCTTAAAAAATGAAAAAGAAATTATAACTGATATGCTAAGAAAGGAGAGAAAATAGAATCATATAAAATGCTCAATTAAAACCACAAAAGACAGAAAAAGAGTGGAAAACAAAAATAAGAGCAAAGGCAAAAAATAGAAAACAGTACCAAATATGGTAGATATTAATCCAACTATATCAATAATCATTTTAAACATGAATAGTCTAAATACACCAATTAAAAGGGATTGTCAGAGTGGGTCAAAAACCATGATCCAAGTATGTGTTGTCTATAAGAAACTCACTTTAAATATAAAGACACATATAGATTAAAACTAAATGGATGGAGAAAGATATACTATGCTAACACTAATGAAGGCAGGAGTAGCCTTATTAATTTCAGGCAGAGTAGACTTCAAAGCAAAGGAGAATTATCAGGGATAAAGAAGGGCATTACATAATGATAAAGAAGTCAGTTCTTTGGAAGATATAATAATCCTTACTGCATAGTCACCTAATAACAGAGTGTTAAAATATGTGAGGCAACAACTGATAGAACTATAAGGAAAGCTAAATGAAACCATTATCATAATGGGAGACTTCAATACCCCTCTATCAGAAATGGACAGATCCAGCAGGCAGAAGTCAACAACAGCATCAATCAACTGGATATAATTGACATTGATAGACTATTAATGCTTCATCCAATAATAGCAGAACACACATTCTTCTTAAGCTCATACGGAACATTCACCAAGATAGACCACATTCTGGGCCATAAAACACACCTTAACAAATCTAAAAGAACAGAATTATACAATGTCTTCTCTCAGACCACAGTGGAATTAAACTAGAAATCAATAACAGAAAGATAATTGGAAGATCCCCAAATACTTGACGATTAAACAACATGCTTCTGAATAACACATGGGTCAAATGAATTGCAGGAGAAATTTAAAAGTATTTTGAACTAAATGAAAATGAAAACACAGTTTACCAAAATTTGTGGGATGCGTGAAAGCAATGCTTGGAGGGAAATTTATAGCATTGGAGGCACATTAGAAAAGAAGAAAGATCTGAAATGAATAATCTAAACTTCCACCTAGGGAACTAGAAGAAGAAAAACAAGTTAAATCCACAGTAAGCAGAATAAAATAAATAATAAAAATTATAGCAGAAATCGATGCAACTGAAAAGAGGAAATGAATGGAGAAAATCAATGAAATCTAAAGCTGATTCTCTGAAAAGATAAATAAAACTTATATGGGCTCTAGCTAGTTAAGAAAAAAGAGAGAACACAAATTACTAATATCAGAAATGGAAGAGGGGACATCACTACAGATCCCATGGACATTAAAAGGCTAATAAAACAATACTATAAACAACTCTATGCCCACAAATTTGATAACTTACATGAAATTAACCCATTCCTTGAAAGACACAATCTTCTAAAACTCACGCAAGAAGAAATAAACAATCTGAATAGTCCTATATGTATTAAAGAAATTTAATCAACAATTTACCTTCCAAAACAGAAAGCACCAGGCCCAGATGAGTTCATTGTTGAATTCTACCAAACACAAGGAAGAAATTACAGTTATGTACTGTATAATGACCTTTCAGTCAATGATGGACCACATATATGATGGTGATTATAATACTGTATTTTTACTATACCTTTTCTATGCTTAGATATGTTTAGATACACAAATACCATTGTGTTACAATTGCCTACAGCATTCAGTACAGTAACAGGCTGTACAGGTTTGCAGCCTAGGAGCAATAAAGCTATACCATATAGCCTAGGTGTATAGTAGGCTATACCATCAAGGTTTGTGTAAATACACACTATGACAAAATTTCCTGAGAATGCATTTCTGATAGCATATCCCTGTCAATAAGCAATGCGTGACTGTGTGCCAATTCTCTATAACCTCTTTCAGAAGATAGAAGCTGAGAGAATACTTTCCACCTCACTTTATGAGGCCAGCATCACCTTAATACCAAAACCAGAAAAAGACATTACAAGAAAACTACAGACCAATATCTCTCATGAACATTGACGCAAAAATACTCAACACAATATTAGCAAATCAAATCCAACAATGTATAAAAATAAATATACACTATGACCAAGTGGGATTTATCCAAGGTATACAAGGCTGTTTCAACATTCAAAAATCAATTAATGTAACCCATCCCATCAACAGGCTACACAAGAAAAAAATCACACAATTATATCAATAGATTCAGAAAAAGCATTTGATAAAATTTAGCACCCATTCATGATTAAAAAACTTTCATTAAACTAGGAAAAGAGGGGAACATCCTCAACTTAATAAAGAGTATCTACAAAAACCCTACAGCCAACATCGTACTTAATGGTGAGAAACTAGAAGCTTTCTCACTAAGATCAGGAGGAAGGCAAGGATGTCCTCCCACTACACCTTTTCAAAACCATACTGAAAGTCCTAGCTAATGCAATAAGACAAGAAGAGGAAATAAAAGGGTTACTGACTGGGAAGGAAGAAATAAAGCTATTTTTCTTCACAGATGCCATGATCATCTATATAGAAAATCTGAAAGAATAGACAAAAAGCTCCTGGTATTAATAAGTGATTATAGAAAGGTGGCAAAATACAAAGTTAATATACAAAAGTCAATCACTTTCAATGAACCAGCAATGAACACATGGAATTTGAAATTAAAAATGCAATATTATTTACATTAGCACCCCCCAAAATGAAACAGATTTATTTAGATATAATTCTAACAAAATATGTATAAGAGCTATATGAGGAAAACTATAAAACTCTGACAAAATAAATCAAAGAAAAACTAAATAAATAGATAGAAATTCCATGTGCATAGATAGGAAGACTCAATATTGTCAAGATGTCAGTTCTTCTCAACTTGACATACAGATTCAATGCAATCCCAACCAAAATCCCAGAAAGTTATTTTGTGGATATCAACAAACTGATTCTAAAGCATATTTGGACAGAGAAAAGATCCAGAATGGCCGACACAATATTGAAGGAGAAGAACAAAGTTGGAGGACTGACACTACCAAATTTCAAGCCTTACTATAAAGCTACAGTAATCAAGACAGTGTGGTATTGGCAAAAGAACAGACAAATAGATCAATGGAATAGAATAGAGAGCCCAGAAATAGACCTGCATATAGTTAACTGATCTTTGACAAAGGATCAAAGGCAATACAATGGAGAAAAATAGTCTTTTCAGCAAATGGTGCTGGAACAACTGGACATCCACACACAGAAAAATGAATCTAGACACAGATTGTATGCCCTTCAAAAAAACTAACTCAAAATGGATCACAAACTTAAATGTGAAACACAAAAGTATAAAATACTAGAAGATAACATAGGAGAAAATCTAGATGACTATGCGTTTGGTGATGACTTTGTAATTTTTTTTTTTTTTGAGACAGAGTCTCACTCTGTTGCCTGGGCTAGAGTGCCATGACGTCAGCCTAGTTCACAGCAACCTCAAACTCCTGTGCTCAAGCGATCCTCCTGCCTCAGCCTCCCAAGTAGCTGGGACTACAGGCATGCGCCACCATTCCTGGCTAATTTTTTCTATATATTTTTAGTTGTCCGACTAATTTCTTTCTATTTTTAGCAGAGACGGGGTCTCGCTCTTGCTCAGGCTGGTCTCGAACTCCTGACCTCGAGCCATCCTCCCGCCTCAGCCTCCCAGAGTGCTAGGATTACAGGCATGGAGCCTGGCCATGCCTGGCCAACTTTTTAGATAGGACACCAAATGCATGGTTCATGAAAGAAAGAATTGATAAACTGGACTTAACTAAAATAAAAAAATGTCTGCTCTGTGAATGACACTGCCAAGAGAATGAAAAGACAAGCCACTGACTGGGAGAAAATATTTGCAAAAGACATATCTGATAAAGGACTGTTATCCAAAATACACAAAGAACTCTTAAAACTCAACAATAACAAAACAAACAACCTGATTGAAAAATGGGCCAAAAATCTTTATAGAAGCATCTCCAAAGAAGATATACAGATGACAAAAAAAAAACATATGAGAAGATGTTCCACATCATATGTTATCAGGGAAATGCAAACTAAATAATGAGATACTACTACATACCGACTAGAATGGCCAAAATCCAGAATACTGACAACACCAAATGCTGGTGAGGATGAGGAGAAACAGGAACTCTCATTCATTCCTGGTGGGAATGCAAAATGGTATAGCCACTCTGGAAGACAGTTTGGCGGTTTCTTATAAAACTAAACATACTGTTGTCATACACCCAGCAATTATGCTTCTTAGTACTTACCAAAAGGAGTTGAAAACTTACGTCCACACAAAAACTTGCACATGATGTTTATAGCAGCTTTTATTCATAACTGCCAAAACTTGGAAGCAACCAAGTACTTCAGTAGGCGAGTGGATAAATAAACTGTAATATTCCATTGATTGGAGTCCCAATAAGTGATAACATTGTATGGTCAAGACTCATCTTAGGAATAGCCAGTTCTGCTGAGTTAACTCATTCCACACATCAGGGGAAGAGAGGTGTGTCCCATCCAATAACAAAACCTATCTCTCCATGTTTTGTGCATAAGTTGACTCACTGGTGTCATTTCATAGCGTGCTTGGGTATCTTAAAGCAAGTTTTCTGTATTTTGTATAGTGTGATAATATGATCTTTAGCATACATGCACAAGATTAGCCAAGAAAATGTTGACAACATGTTGCCCAGGCTGGTCTCTTTATGAGAACCTTCTGTGTGGTTAACCCCTCCACCCCAAATAACTACTTTTTCTGTCTCTTTGATCACAAGTTGCTTGTGATCCATGGGGGCTTATGGTTGAGCTGCTGCCACTATGCAATGTCACCTTTAGACCTCATTCTGTCCAGGTGGAGCAAAGGGCTGAAGCTTCCCAGAAGTCCCTGGTAGACTTGCCTAAACTTCTCATTGGCAATAACTAGGTCACCGGCCACCATAGTTCGTATGAGGATTTCTTCCTGAAGCACACAGAGAAAAGAGTGGGTGCCAGAATATAACCAGGGCTGTACCAACAAGGCAGAAGGAGTATCTACCCCTACTGCATCTGCTTTTCTTTGAGGCTTGATTCAGTTCCATTGATCATTCATCTGTTTTGGCACCAAAGCTGTAATATTTTCAAATGCCAGGTCAAGAAGAGGAATGTTAGGATTATGTTTCTTATAAGAAACATAATTTCTTAGACTTCTTATAAGTCTAATTTGATGACCCCTGGGCCATTTGAAAAGAGAACTTTCCCAGTATCAAGGTTCAATGGATTCTCTTTTCTTACCATCAGTTGGTGAATTTATGATATATTTTACTTTGTTTCTTATTTTGACCATAACTTTCTTGCACAATTCTTTTTTTCTTGGTATTTCTCATTGTTTTTCCTTATTTTCTTGTAGTATTTACCATCATCATATCCAACTTCTTCAAACTCCCAATTCACACCATCTATATATTCAGTTCACATATATACTCTTTCAAAAAAATTTCTTGGAGTCCTCTCTCCCAGAGCCTACCATTCCCCTACTCCAACCTGGTGTTTCTTATCACTGTTCTCCTGGGGTAGATCCACTGTCTTGTGGATCCCACATTTTCCTTTGTCTTGGCTTGCACCCTTGTTTTGCTGCAGAACATCCTCAATTAGCTTCCCAAGAAAGTATATTTGTGAGGAAAATTGTGTTAACTATTGGATATCTGAAAATATATATATTTTTTGAGACAGGGTCTCACTCTGTTGCTTGGACTAGAGTGCAGCAGCATGATCATAGCTCACTGCAACCTCAAACTCCTGGCCTCAAACAATGCTCATGCCTTAGCCTCCTGAGTAGCTGGAACTACAGGTGTTCACCAGCTAAGTTTTCTATATTTTGTAGAGATAGGGTCTCGTTATGTTGCCCAGGCTGGTCTCCAACTTCTGGCGTCAAGAGGTCCTCCTGCCTTGGCCTCCCAAAGTGCTAGGATTACAGGTGTAAGCCACCACGCTCAACTAAAAATTCTTCTTAGTTGTTTGCTGGACTTCCTAGATCACTCTTCAAAGTCCTTATATTTTCTCTCATATTTTTTGTCTCTGCTGTTTGGTTCTATTTTCTGGGAGACCTCTTCAGTTTTATCTTTCAATATTTCTACTGAAATGTGAACTTCAATAATCATATTTTAATTTCTGAGAATTCCTTCTTGTTCTCTGATTGTCTATTTACAAAATACTCTGTTCTTGTTTTATGGTTACAATGTTTTCTTGTCGTTCTCTAAATGTGCTAATTAAATTAGAGTGATTTTTCTCATATATTCCCTGAATTTTCTGGGATTCCAATTCATTCATTGTCTATATGTCTATCTTGACTCTTTTTCATGTTGAAGGCTTTCTTCAAATTTCTGATGACAGTGGTTGATTTACATTTAATAAGGAGGGCTGCATAATTATCGTGGATTTAATCCGCTGTTGGGCAAATAAGTATGTTTTCCTACTCTGACTCTCCTCTGGGTAGGGCAGGGAGCTGAAGAATAGAGATCATATACCCCGAATGTTAGAATGAGAAAAAAAATTGTTCGGGAGTAGTCAACATCCATGCTGGAAGCCTTAGCTTCCATAGACATTTCAAATGATTTCTTTAGAGGGAACTCTCAGGTGTTTTCCCTGTAGGCCTGTGCCAGCTGCCAGCTCAGCTATCTGGTGGGGAAAGGAGGCTCCAACTGGTATGGTCATTCTGTATTAGAGCCATCAATTAATTCCCATGTGTTCAGTCCTATTTAATTCTATCGTTTCTACCACATGCCCACTGACTCTAGCAAACTGGCTCCCACTTCCTCTGTAGTTCCCTCGTCAAATATTTTTGCCTGGATTTTTCCTGCTTATTTTATCCATCAATCAATTTCCATCTGCTTTCTAAAAAATTGTTGAACTCTGTCCATTGGTGATAACCTCCTATCCTCACCACATTCTCTTTACTCTGATGGGTCTATTCCTTTCTGTTCCTTTTAGTGAGCTTCTAAGAGTAAAGAAGGAAAACTGTGTGCACACACATAAGCACATGCTCATGAGTGCAAGTGCAAGATGTCTTATATCAGAATTAATTCATTTCATATCTATTTTTCTATTTTCTAATAAATGTAGTTATGACTATTAATTCTGCTAGATGACCACATTTGCCATATCTCCTAGGTTTCAATATGTAGGGCTCTCATTGTTGGCCATTTCTGAAGAGTTTATAATTTTAGTTTTTGTTTCCTCTTTAACCAAAGAATTATTTTGAAGCCTGTTCTAAAACTTCAAAGTGGAGAGTCATTTAGTTTTGTTTTGTTTTACTTTTGCCCATCCTTTTGTTCCTCGTTTTTAATTTTATTGTATTGTTGACAGAGACTGTGCTCTACATGAATTCTACATTTTGGAAATTATTTAGATCATTTTCTGGTGGGTCTAATGCATGAACAACTTTAGGAGATGTTCCATAAATGTTTGATAAAATTTGTGTTTCTATTTTTTGTGGTTTGATTTGGGATGTTAGTTCCAAAATTTTGGACTGTTTTGCCCTTCTCATTTTTCATTGTCATTTTGGATTTACTTTTCTAAAATATATTTTTTCCATCAGTTCAAGAGATTTTTTTAGACAAATAGTGTAGATGTTTGTGCTCTGCCATATTGATAAAAATCCTTCTGGTTGTGAGTTTCTTGTCAATTGCCATCCATACTATATTTCCCTGGTTTTTGTCTTCTACAGTCTCATTATTAAGGGGACCTTAAAATGTTATAGTCCCATTTTTTCATGGCCCAGTTTTACTTCTACTAGTAAATACTTTTGATTATAGTACATTTTTACACTGTTCATTGACAAGCATGAAATTGTATCACTTAAGTCCCATTTATTCAGCCTAAAAAATTTAGCAAAACCCTTTAATTGTTTTAATCTTTCAAGAATTTCTTGATTTCTAGTCTTGTACACTACTCTTCCCAATCTAGAGTTAACTTGTTACAGTCCATAAAAACTCTTGGATTTTGACTGGGGCAAAGAATTCCAGATTAATTTACGAAGAATTGACATTTTTATTATGGTCACTCTTCCCTTCCAGGAATATGGTAGTTTCTATTTTTTTCAGGTCTTCTTTTATGCTTTTCAGTAAAGTTTTATAGTTTTTTATATATGTTTTGGCATTTCTTATTAAGTTTATTCCCAGCTGTTTTATAATTTTTGCAGCAAGAGCAAGTTGAATCTTTTTTTCCTCATTACATTTTGCAGCTTTTTATTACTGGTTGGGTTTATATGCCTGCATCCTAACACCAGGGAATTGACTTGGGATTAATGAGCCTTTCTCCTCACAGTGCCCTGGATGAGATTTAAAAGAGAATGAAGGATGTATGTGGGTTTTAAATTTTTTTTAATTAATGCATTGTACATATTTGTGGGGTACAATTTGATGTTTCAGTACATATCTATGTTGTATGATGATCCAATCAGGGTAGTTAGGGGATTCATCCCCTCATGTATTTATCATTTTTTTGTGGGGAGAACTTTCAAAAGCCTCTTTAGGCCGGGCGCAGTGGCTCACGCCTATAATCCTAGCACTCTGGGAGGCCGAGGCGGGAGGATCGCTCAAGGTCAGGAGTTCGAAATCAGCCTGAGCAAGAGCGAGACCCTGTTTCTACTATAAACAGAAAGAAATTAGCCAAACAACTAAAAATATATAGAAAAAATTAGCCGGGCATGGTGGCACATGCCTGTAGTCCCAGCTACTCGGGAGGCTGAGGCAGGAGGATTGCTTGAGCCCAGGGGTTTGAGGTTGCTGTGAGCTAGGCTGACGCCACGGCACTCTAGCCCAGGCAACAGAGTGAGACTCTGTCTCAAAACAAAACAAAACAAAACATAGCATCTGTCCCCCTTAAATCTGTTAAGTTTGATTTTTAAATTTTGAAGTATCCTTGCATTCTTAGGATAAAACTCGATTTGGTTATGATATATTTCATCGTACACTACTGGACTCAGTTTATTTGTCTAGAATTTTTTAATTTATTTCCACATCCTGTGTCATGCTTTCCTTGGCTCATTATAGTAGTTATATTAGTCTAATAAGTAAGTTTGGAGAAATTTTTTTCCTGTGTATGCTTGGAATTGCTCTCTCATTGAAGATTAGGTAGAAGTCATCTGTAAAGCTCTCTTGGCTGTTTTGTGTGTATGTGGAGAGGGGTAAATTTTTAAATACATAGTCAATTTATTTGTAGTTATAGGGAGTCAATCCAGGTTTTCTATTTCTAGAGTCAGTTTTGATAAGTTGTGCTTTACTAGGAATGTACTCATTTTGCTTATGTTTTCAAATTTACTGCCATATATTAATAGTTCATAATATCTTTTTTCAAAAAAAATCCCCTGCTCAATTCTAATATAATTTACTTATCTCTTTTCTCTTTACATTCAGCTTGTTAGAGGGTTAGCTTTTGTTTTTCAGCTTTTCAAAGAACCAGCTTTTTTATTTTCTTAATCCTATCATTTGTTGCTATTTCATCAAATTTTTAATAATTTTTATTTCATAATGTTAGGTGTTACAAGTGTTCTTGTTATCTGAATGAATTGTATAATTCTTGAGTCAGGGCTTTTAGTGTGCCTGTCACCAGAATAGTGTACATTTTTATATACATAGGTAAGTTTTATCCTACTTCCTTAATTTTTGCTCATCCTTATTTTTCTTTCTACTTTCTCCAGGTTTATTCTGCTGTTTCTTTCTGTGTGTGTGTGAGACAGGGTCTTACTCTGTCACCCATGCTGGAGTGCAGTGGCATCATCATAGCTCACTGCAACCTCGAACTCCTCCGCTCAAGCAATTTCCTCACCTCAGCCTCCTGAGTAGCTGGGACCACAGGTGCATGTGCACACCCGGCTAATTTTTAAAATCTTTTTGTAGAAATGGGGTCTCACTATATTGCCCAGGCTGGTCTTGAACTCTTGGCCTCAAGTGATCCTCCCATCTTGGCCTCCCAAAGTGCTGGAATTACAACCATGAGCCATTGCCACTGGCCTTTGCTGTTTCTTTTACAGTTTCTTGAATTGGATGTTCAGCTTGTGGACTTGTTGACTGCTTTAGCTGTACCTCTAGATTTCAACATCACATGCCCAAATGCCACATCTCCACTTTCACACCATTGGGCACCAGAAGCTTAATATGGCCAAAACAGAATTCTTGATCTGCACCTCTGAAAAAGTGCTTTTCCTGTAGTTTTGCTCATCATGGTGAAAGGCACCCCTATTCAGTCAGTTGCTAAAGCCCCAAACTCAGGAATCATCCTTGTTTCTTCTCTTTATCTATATCCTACATCCAGTCCTTTTGCGCAATCTTGAAAATATACCTTGAATCTCACAACTTCTCAAAAGTCCACTGCTACCATCCTAATTAAAGCCACATTATCTCTCTCTCCTAGATTGTTGCCAGGGCCTCCCAACTGGCCTCTTGTTTCTAGTTTTGTCCCCCCATAGCGAGTTCTCCACTCTGCATCTACACATAGATCTAATAATGTCAGCTTCCAGCTTGAAATCCTCCAAGGACTTCTCATGTCAGAATAAGCTCCCAGTTCTGGTGGGCCCGGCTGCCTCTCCAACCACATTTCCTACCACTCACCAGCAACATGGGCCTCCTTGTTCTTCCTCAACATGCCAGACATAGTGTCTCCTTAGGGCCTTTGAACTTGCTTGGAATGTTCTTTCCCCAAATATCCATATGAGAGCATAAAATGAGGGCAAAAGCCAGTGGATATGTAAATAGGACCCCCTTCTCTCTCACTTTACCTATCTCAAAGCTCTTATCACAATGTGAAATTATATACTTATTTGTATGTTTAGTACGAATCTTCCCCACAAGAATGTTATCTTGTTATCTTGTTCAGTACTGTGCCTGGTACATAGAAGGGGAGCGAAATCAGAATCAGAAAGTTACTTGTTAAGTATAGAATTAGCACAAGGAATATGGATTGGATGATGATTCTTATAAGAGTAAGGTCACCTTAAAACAAACAGTCCTGTCCTGAACACCCTGTTGGCTAAAACTTGTCTCATATTCTTATATATTTTCCTGAAACAGAATTTCTGGATCTACGCTCCAAATCATCTCTTCCAGGAAGAAGAGGAAGTGCTGGATCTCAGCTCCCAAATCACGTCTTCCAGGCATAGCTAATTGGGGCTTCCTCTGTGCTCCCATTGCCCCTTATTCACACCTCCACCTAACCATCTGAGCCACACAGCCTTGGCGTGCACCCTCTTTCCCCACCAGAGTTCTGCTAAGTGCAGGGCTGTGATTTGCTGTCGGTTTATCCCCCACTATGAGACTGTGGCACCGCGAAGGCTCAGATGAAATAATGCAATGAGTAGGCGTCTTAAACCAAGGTCCCTTGGTCGGAACAACGTCAGGCTCCAGGGCAGGCAACTTTGCTGCTTCTACTGAATATGGTGATATTGAGAAAATGCAGGTGCAATGAAACGCTTATTGCAGCATACTGAGTACACTTGTGGATAGCGTGTTAATCGCCCGGTAGGGCCACGCAAACAAGACGTTCTGAGCCTAGGCCTTCACTTGCCCCAGCATCCGCAAGGGCCCTATTAATCCTTAACATTCAAATTCCGCCCACTAAACCAGTGCATCCACGCCCAAGCCGCCTCTTTTCTCCAAGTGACGGCCGACCGCAGCCAATCGGCAGCTGGACAGGGATCCGCCCCCTTTTCCCTGGCCGAAACGGGCAGGAACTCCCACCAATTGACAGCGGCGCCGCTGAGGCTCTGGCCCGGCCCGGTCGCCGCAGCCAATAGCGTGCTGGCTCGCAGCGGGACCGGGGGCGTGGCGCGGGCGCGCAGGTGCAGCAGCCGCAGTCCGGCCGGGAGGGCGGGGCGCGACGTCGGCCGTGCGGGGTCCCGGCGTCGGCGGCGCGCGCGCTCCCTCCTCTCGGAGAGAGGGCTGTGGTAAAAGCCGTCCGGAAAATGGCCGCCGCCGCCGCCGCCGCCGCGCCGAGCGGAGGAGGAGGAGGAGGCGAGGAAGAGAGACTGTGAGTGGGACCGCTGCGGCCGCGGGCTGGGACCCTTGCCGGGGGGGCGGGGGACAGGGGCGGGACGTGGCGCGGGAGGGGCCCGCGGGGTCGGACGACACGGCTGGCGGATGGCGTCCCTCCTCTTTACCCTCCCCCTCCCGCCAGTGGCGGCTCTCCCCTTGGCCCGTCACTCGCTTTCATGGGTGACCGTCCTCGGCGCGGCCTCCCCGGAGCGAGCCGCCTGCGCCTGGCGCTCCTCTCCCTCTTGCTCGCCCTCGGCGCACATCCCGGCCCTGGCCCCGCGAGCGCCCCTGTCGCCGGGGCTTCGCCTGTCGGGGCTGCGCGCGCTCCTGCCCTTCTCGGGGCTTTGGGCCGCGGCTCCGTCGCGCGCCCGCGCCCGCGGCCCCGGCCTCTCCCTGGATCGCGCTCTCCCGTCTCCCTCCCTCGCGCGCCCCCTCTCCCGTTACTCTGCCCCCCCCACCGGCGCGCGTGCGCAGTCCGCCTCCCGTCGGGAGAGTGCGCCACAAGGGCTCCTGCGCTCTCACCCCCATCTCCGGGCTTTGCCTCCCCCTCCTTCTGGCCCATTCCATGACTTTCTGCCTCCACTGCGAGCGAGTCGGTCCACCAGCTTCTTTCCCCATCTAGCAGGAACAAGCAGGTGGGGATTATTGTCCACCCACAAAAGGGACTAGACATTGTGTTCCTGGGTCCCACAACTCATAAAAGAGGTGGTTATAGTTCCCATTAGGAACCGTGGGTGAGGGACAGTGCGTCCGGCAGCACCTGAGGCTCTTCGGTGGGAGCGTGCCTGCAGGGTGCTCAGGTTTTTTTAGGGGTGCCGTGGCCTCGGAATATGAGCGCCCTCCCATATTCCCCCCCCCTTCGCCGGCGATCTTCCAGTTACATAAGTGGAGTGGGACATAGTATGTAACGGGCTCTCATTGCCCTGGAGCGCTCAGAATCACCAGTACCAGATGGGACAAGATCATCGCAACGCTGTGGCTCCTGTCGATGTCCCTAAAAGTTTCTCTTTTTAGTTTGGTTGTGACTGAATAACCCAAACTGAAACTCAGGTGACTTTTATGTGGCAGTGGCAATGTTTCTGTGGTTTTACACTGAAGACTTAAGGTCATGAGGAGTCTAAAAAGATTAGACTCACAGAAGAGACCGTTTATGACATTGCTAAGTATGGGCCTCGAGGGGGGAAAAGCTCGCTCTGGAATACCTCTGTGGTGATTGCTTGTGTTGAGAGTGTGTTCGGGTGTGGGTTGGTCACAGCAGAAATGGGTTCCACCACAAAATTGATATTCCTGACTCATGGTCAGACAAGATGTGCGCTTCTGGTGATTTCCAGGAACAGGAATGGGCCCTGCTGAGCCATTCGCACGTGTTCTCTGGTGTGTGGGATCAGTACCCCCAATTGTGACATGATAGGACTGAATTCAGGGGGTGGTTGGTTATAGTGGAACCAAATCTACTGGTGTGTGATGCTAAGTGACTTAGATGTTGTAGGACTCTCTCAAGTTTTAGGCGTTTTGTTATACTGTAAAAATGAAGCATATACAGGCCTCAGGAGTAAAATTGCACTAATAGGCAGTTATTACTCCAGAGAATTTTGAGTTCCGTGGCTGCAGTTTTCATCTGGATCTCCAGTCAGGAAGCCTGGGAAACACTTGGTTTTATTTTCTTACCTGGATATGTCAGAACCTTAAGGAGCACAATCTAGTAGAAGTACAATTGATTAAAATAAGTCACCATAGATCACTCATTTGTGGCAGGTCAGCTAAGTGGCTGATGACTGGGGTGGGTACATTCACATCTACACACAGACTCACAAGCCTCATTTCACAAAGATTCCAAGGTTTGTGCATCTGAGCTTGAGACATGTCAACTTGAGATTTTTACTATGTTTTTCATAGTTGGCAATGTGTTTGCCTCTTCAGGAACCCCTCAGGTTAGCTGTTTGTCATACCCCTTTAAACAGCACAGGCAGTTTCCAGAGTATCATTTCTCTGCAAAGTGCCTGGTGGCTTCTGAAGTTAGCGTGTCCTGACAGCTTGAAGAAACTGTGTACGGCTTTCTTGCCAGTAATGGCCTGTTACAACTTCCAGTTTCCTGTTATTAAAAATGTGTCTGGAATGCTTTAAACCTATAGTACCAGATCTTTGTTTCACGTGATAGGAGAGCATCATGCAGTCAACTCTACTCCAACTTTTGTGCTGTTTGAATCCTGAGGTAGGTCTGGGGCAAGGACAGATCACTGTGAATTCAAAGGGTTGTGATACTTGCATTCTGTGTTTTTATGTTTGTAATTTCCAGCCAGAGTCGTTTCCCCTGCCTGCCCTGCTTCCGTCCAACCTGATCTAGTGGGGCAGGGAGGCAGGCTGCAGAGTTTAAAAGAAAAACTGACTAGATGAGCCCAATATGATATTGCCCCCACCCAAACATTCCTTCCTGCATGTGGAGATGGAAGGAGAAGTTTGTTTCTTTAACCTAGAATAAATAGCAGAGATAAAATTGTTAGTTTCTTACTTGAGCCTGGTTTCTACGACTAATGTACCTACTCGGAACTATTTGCATGATAAATGATGTGTACTATAACCTGAAATAATGGTGAATATCTGTGGAAATCTTTTAATTGGGTAAGAGCAGTTTGTCGCAGGCTGCCTGAGTTATCTCTGAGAAGGAGAAAGTCACAGAAAATGTTTGACATTTGCAGTAACCAGTGTTTTAAGAGTACAGGCGTAAAGCACAGTCTTAGACTGGTGAGTTCCAAGGAGTGTGGCAGGACACCTGCTTGTTTTCACTGCCCTCTGCTCTGGTGACATCCGTGCACATCAGTCTTGTGTGGCTGGCAGACGAACTCTTTTTTTCTTGAGTAGAGCATTATTGCTGGGCTGCAGTGGAAGGACTTTGTTCTTAGTGCTTCCAAACCAACCCTTGCCAGTCAAGCTGCTGCTGTTCTGTCAAACCCCTGTGCCTTTACGTCATTTTGGGTAGGATAGATGTAAACAGGTCCCTCCTCCTACTTGGGCTTGCTTACACAGAAGTTGTGCTCTTCAGCTTTTACCTGTCCTCCTCTGCCTTTCTCTTGCAAGGAACCTTTTCCTGTTGAAAGCTTGATTTGCATGCCGTTGCTTAAATACTAGGTTCCACCACTTTGATGGTAGGTATGGTGTGTGGGATTACTGAGTGGGAGCAGAAATTTGGGGGTGGGCAGGGCATCCCCACTCCCATATCAAGGGAGGGTGACTATTCCCTTAGAGACTATCATTTATAACTGATAAGCCTGTCATTTATAACTTCTTTAGGCACACTTACGCTGGGTCTTGTGGCCTATGAATGTGTCCTCGCCATAGTGTGTAGCTGTTTTGCAGTTTCTGTAGGTGTCTGGACTCTCATTGCCTCTGAAGCTGACTGGACCAAGCTTTAGTAAGGATGTGCTGTCTTCCTTGTCTAAGAAGAGCTGGAGGATGTTATATATATGAACTTTCTTTATTGGGTTTTCACCTAACTGTTCTCATTTTCTGGCTCTTTTTTTTTCCCCATGAAATCTTGAGTTAATCAGTGATCTTAAACTTTCAGAACTAGAAGGAATCTTTGTCCAGTTCCCTCAATTTACAAGTTAAAAAACTTGTCTATGAGAAGTTCGGACTTTCCAGGGCCTCCCAACCAGGATACTGATTTAGTTTTTATTATATAGCTAACGAAGTAATGTTATTAACTTGACTTCTGGGATTTCAAAGCATTCTATGACTTGACCATTTATGGGAATTAGGAGGTCTCACTGATCCCCAAAATATAATTCTAAGTACCATCCTGGTAGCTGTAGACCAGTAAAAGACTTGATTGGTGTTGCCCTTCTTCTGAGTTTGATTACATGAGTAATTGTGTGAATAGTCTCTAAGTTGCATATTCTGAGCTTTTGTTTTTAGTCTAAAGATAAAAGTGCTGCTCTTGGGCCAGCACTGGTATTAGAGATTAGCTAATTAATATGGGGCAGTTTAGGTTTTAACAAGGAAATGATGATTATCTTGATGACAAAAAATGTAATGACAAAAGTCCTTTTTTGAACACGTATTCAAAAGCAAAAGAGAAACTATCAGACTAATAACTCAGTTTGTTGAACTTCGAGATTTACTGATCTGAGAGGCTTAAAAGTGATTGCTCTGAAATAGACTTGCTTATTTTGGATGATGGCTTTGGATATCCCAGGGTGCTTGGTTTCCTTTGGTGCTGCTTTTTTTCTCTCAGGGTTAAATCCCCTTTACATGGTGATACAGCAGCTTGTTCCAAGTTCAGCTGCTTGAAAAAGAAGGGAGACTTTGCTGTGTGTTCTTTTGGGGATGATATTTTGATGTCGCATATCCTGTTGAACATGTATTCTCTCCCCAAGTATTTGTGTATGACGTGGTGGAAAAAAATACTTGCCAGAAATCACCACTTATAGTATGCTTTGTAGTGTCGAAGTGTCCCCCAGAGGTGACAAGACTTGTGATAGTGTCAATTTGAAAGAGCGTGAATCTTAACTTTATTTTGGCACTTTGTGTTATGTGTCAGTAATTTGCAGTTTATCCTTTGTTTCTAGCTAGGTAAGCTGGGAAATAGCATAGTACTTTGTCTACGTGTTTATCTTCAAAATGTCCCAAATAGCCCTGGGAAAAAGGTCGTGCAGCTCAATGGGAGCTTTCAACTTACAATTTTCTTTGTTTTAGGCTCCATAAAAATACAGACTCACCAGTTCCTGCTTTGATGTGACATGTGACTCCCCAGAATACACCTTGCTTCTGTAGACCAGCTCCAACAGGATTCCATGGTAGCTGGGATGTTAGGGCTCAGGTAAGTAACCTTCCTTTTTTTTTTTTTAGTATATGTCCTGGTTTGGCCATCTGTTTTTAAAAACAAAAGGAAAAAAAGATATACAACTCTTGGACAGTATAAAAGTACCCCAAAGACTAAAGACATAACTGTGCCAAACTGTGCCATATAATAAAAAAAAGTCACTTCCCTGAGCCCTGAAAGGTCAGTTTGGGTAGGGTTACTTGGTAGCCACAGCGAGATCTGAGGGCGGGCGTCAGATTAGAGCTGGAACTGGTGATCTGCAACTTCAGTTCACCTTGAAGCAGGTCAGCTGACCTGAGAGCGCTTGTACTGAGCTCTTCACATGCGCTGCTGCTGTTGCCTAGTGGTCTTCAGCATGATGCTTTGTTTGCTTTGGTTTTGGGTAAATGACTTACTGGTCAACATTAGTGAGCAGTGGTAATGAATTTTCAGATACGGGAACTGGTGTGTGGTCCCCAGAAGGATGCCGTCCTGAAAGCTGTCAGAACAGCGGGACCCATGGCTAATGGCATATGCTTGCCATACCCCTCCCATGGCAACTGAAGAGAGTACCTAGACACACATCTGGCTGTTGGGGCTCTAGAGCAGAATGAATAATTTTTGAAAACCTAGGGGCCCAAGTCATTTTATTCTAGGTCTGACACTCAGGTACTGTATCAGTTGTACTTTGGACTACTTTGGCACCATTGTGTGGTCTTTAGTTTTGTAAAAATGAATGGTTCCTTAGTTTCTCAACTGTCAGGCTCAATATCTCAAGCTTTTTTTTTTCTTGAAACAGGTCTTGCTCTGTTGCCCAGGCTGGAGTGCAGTGGTATGATCATAGTTCACTGCAGCCTGGAACTCCTGGGCTTGAGCGATCCTCCTGCTTAAGCCTCCTTAGTAGCTAGGACTACAGGGCTTGTGCCACCATGCCTGGCTAATTTTTGTATTTTTTGTAGAGACAGGGTCTTGCTATGTTGACCAGTCTGGTCTTTAACTCCTGGCCTCAAGCCATCTTCCTGTCTCAGCCTCCCAAAATGCTGGGATTACAGACATCAGCCACCCCACCTGGCCCACATTTGATGTTTTGACACCTGGATTTCAGAAATTCTGTGTGATAAAGCAGAGTGTTCCAATTGAATTTTCTTGTTTCTTTTCCTAAGGAAAAAATGGGAGTTTTCACATACGCTGCCATTGTGATTCCTGCTGAGACCCCAAGTAGTACTTTGTTGTGTCTCTTTAGTGGTTTCTGACACCTCAGTATAAAGATGTTGTAGACATCCGTGACCAATAGCCCGTTTAGGGATTATGCTGGGGGCAATGTTTGGGTGGAAGAGAGTAGGAGGTGTAGAAGGAAGTGAAGGGCATCATGCTGCCTCCAGGTTCCACTCCTGATCCTGTGACTCAAATTGTCATTCCCCTTTACTGCTACAGAGTGTGCTCTGGACTCAGCTGACAGGACGTTCTTTGTACTCCATGTATTTATGCTGGTGGGAGTTGTATGGCTAGTGCTTTGTGCTTTGTCTTGGAAATTGTGAGGACTAAATGTAATACGGGCAGTGAATGGGTTTCTTCTGGTAGATGTTAGGCCTGGGGGGTGGTTTGTTTTTTTAATAGTCTTTTTCTCAGATTACGAATGGATTTTATAAAAGAGGCAACAGTGACTCTATACAGTTTTTCCTAAGAAATGTAAAACGGAAGTTGGGGTTTTTTTTGGTTTTTTTTTTTTTTTAGTCTCTTATTACTTATGAATGGGAAAAGCACAGCCATTTGAGCTTCAAGGAACTTTGAAGGGAATTCTCAAAAGACAACCTGTGTTTACTAGATAAATGCTTGATATCTTATTATTTTTCTTCTTTTACCTTTTAAAAAATTGCAAAAATAATACATGCCTTTATAAAAAATCAAATCACTTAAAAGTTTATCGAGTAAAAAAATGAAAGGTGTCTCTTAACTCTCTGCTCCCACTACTCAGAGTAACTGCTGTTAATAGCTTAATGTAGATCCTTCTAAATCTTCTAAGACTACAAATATGCACTTTTTGTGTTTTTAAGAAACAGGATGGTATTACATATACGTTTTCTGCGTCTATCCATCTCACATATTTATCTCTGCCTCATTTCTTTTAAATAGCAGTGTAGTCTGGCGCTGACTTACCATCATGCATTTCATCGTTCCTCTATCGGATTTCCCAATGGTTTGTTATTAAAAATACTGGGAGATTGAACTTCCTCATGTGCCAATATTTTTGAAGAACGGCTGCCTAGACTTGGAGTTGCTGGTGGGTACCCCCACATCACCTTCCAAAGTGGCTATCCCAGTTCCCACAATAGTCTGAGAAAGTGCCATTTTCCCATACCCTCCCAGAATTGGATATATGTCTTTTAAGTCGGTGCTCCTTGGATTATTACTGAAGCTGAACCTCAGTAATTATTGGCCATTTGTATTTGGTCTTTGTGAATTGCCTGTTCTTGTTCTGCATTCATTCTTCCATTAGGATATTTCTTTTTAAATTGATTTGTAAGAACGCTTAATGTATTAAAGATATTAATTTTTTGTCAGGGAGATATTCTTCTTACTTTGTCATATGTCCTGATTTTGCTTGTCTGTTACAAAAAATTTCTGTTATGATTTCTTCTTTTGCTTTTATACTTAGAAAGTCCTTTCCTACGCTAAGAACAAATAAATAGTCACCTCTATTTTCTTTCTTCCTGAAAAAAATTGATGATGTACTATATTCATATATACAAAAGAACCTTATAGGTAAGTTGTTCTATGTTTCTTCTGTGTTTCTTTTTAAATACCTGTGTGGGAATGAAGAAAAATAAATAAATATCTATTTTTGTATTTGACTATGGGACAGGATGAAGTCTAGAGCCCACTTAGCCAGTTGTGTCTTAGCCATTTACCTGTTTTTGTATTTAACTGTGGGACAGGATGAAGTCTCGAGCTCACTTCGCCAGTTGTGTCTTAGCCATTTGGTGAACCAATCATCTAGTCTTCACTTTTAACAAATGCTGGCTTCTTCAAGTGAACAAAGTATCTCTTAAACTTTTTCCTATTTCTCCTATAAAATTGCTTTTTTTCTTTCTGAATTTTTTCCTTGAGAGGCTTAATGACAGGCCCATCTACAGACGACCACTCATTCAGCTGACAAATATTTGAGCACCTACTTCGAGCCAGAAGTAGTACTAAGCCCTGGAGGTGGGGCCTTCTCTTTGTCTGGGGGCAGGGTTACAGTGCTCATTCCAGAAGGCTCAAGAAAATAGCAGATCATCACAAAAGCAGGTTTTAGATAAACGAGGAGGAACCCAGAGGAGTGTACATATCTGTGCATGTTGTAAATTCTGATGTGTAAGTTAGAGCTTTAAGGTAGACTGCGACATAAGCGTAATTTGTTTTCCAACTCATGTAATTGCAGGCTGATTTTGGTCTTAAGTTATGATGATGGTAACTTTTTTTCTGTTGAAACAGTTCTATATTCATCTAGCTTGGTTGGGATGGAATAAAAGTTGTGTACTGGTAAAAATGGTAATTTTCTTCTATGATTTTTGAAGCTTTTCTGCAATAGCTGATAAAAATAAAGACAGGCTTTTAATGAATATATTCTTAGGGTAACAAGTGTAATTTTTGGAATTTGCATCATTTAAATCTAATAAATACCCTCAAAATTGGATGGAATTCTGACTTGGATTGATTTTTTTGTTTGTTTTCCGAGACAGGGTCTGTTGCCTGGCGCTAGAGTGCAGGGGCATCATCATAGCTCACTGCAACCCCAAACTCCTGGGCTCCAGTGATCTTCTTGTCTCAGCCTCCTGAGTAGCTAGGACTACAGGCGAACACCACTACACCCAGCTAATTTTTCTATTTTTTGTAGAGACTGGGTCCCTATAGGCATGAACCACCTCGCCCAGCGAAAATATTTTTTGCTTAAAGGAGAAGGGATATACTAAATGACTTATGATTAAGGAAAAGATTTCTTGTATAAGGCTGGGTTGTTTTTAATGATATTTTTGGAATAGGTATACAGATACAGAATGAAAAAGGTGATATAAAAAATTATATAGTAAAATGTCTCCCTGCTATCCTGTCCCCAAGCATTGATTTCTCTCCCTGGAGGCAGCCACCATTATGAACTTCTTTTTTTGAAAAAAAAATACATGTGTATATTACATTTTTATTATGATAAAATATACATAACAAAATTTATCATTTTAATCATTTTTAAGTGTACAGTTCAGTGACAGTAAGTACATTCACATTGTTGTGCAACCATCACCACCATCCATCTCCAGAACTCTTTTCATCTTGCAAGACTGAAATTCCATGCCCATTAAACACTAACTCCCAGTTCTCTCCTCCTCCCCCCGCCTCCTTGGCAACCACTATTCTGCTTTCTGTCTCTATAAATTACATGCGTTTGTGTACATGTTTTATGTGGGTGTATACACATGCAAACAAGGGTGTGTGGCGGTGTGTTTTTGCACAAACTATTAAATATGCACGTTTGTAAAGTTTGCTCTTTTAGTATATCTTGGAGATTGTTTGGAATCTGTTCATATAGAGCCATATCATTCTTTTTAAGGATTGGGTTTAAATAGTCTATTATGTGGATGTACCATAATTTATTTAACCAGTTTTCTATTGATGGATATCAATTGAATATCACAATTGAAATATCACAATTGAAATTGTGTTCAATATCACAATTGAAATTGTGTTTTCAATTTTTTAAATTTTATTAATACTGTAGTGAATAATCTTTTACATATACTATTTTGCTCATGGGCAAGTTTTATCAATAGTGGAAATTTCTAGAAGTGGAACTTGCTGGGCCAAAGGATATTTGCATTTTAAACTTCAGCAGATACTGCTAAATCAAGAGTGGCCTTTTAATTGCAGACTGTTAAAGAAAAAAAAACTACATGAGTAGATAAGTACACAAATTTATGACTGCAATATTATTTCTAGAGATTAGAGAGCTGTTAATTAGGCTAGGAAGTAGTGTTTTAGCAGTCAGCACTAGAAAGCAAAACTTCGGAAGCTTCTATTTTATCACGTGATCTCATGTGAGCATGGTATGTGAGGCAGGACCTTTTACTTGACAGGGAGAACTTCAGCCAGGTTTTTTATGTGGATCTTGAAGAAAATGGAGCATCTTTATTTTGGGAGCATTCTAAGTTGTGGTAGCTCCTTGAGACTCAGGATTAGAGAGTCTCCCTCAGCTGCTGGACCTCTGCCTTATTTGTGTTATAATATGCATAAGGAGTATCCTGGAAGTATTCAGGACCAGGTTGCTGCTGTTTTATTTCTCTGACTTTTTTTCATCTTCTTCTGCCCTTGGATGTTATACTCTTTATATTGCAATACTTTATTCATTTAACCTGTAGTAACTGAGCATGTATTATGTGTCAGTTACTGTGCTAGCTGCTGGGAACTGTCCTACCCTCATCAATCTTCTGGTCTAATGGGTGGTACAGAAAGGCAAATGGGCCATGACTTTACAAGGGGCTGACTTTCGTAATGGAGAGAAGTACCAGCCACTAAGGGAGCACATAAAAATTAGGGGGGGTTCCCACGTAGACTAAGGGGATGGGTCAGGGAAGAGACGTCTTTGAAAAATGACACTCGAGACCTGAACAATAAGGAAATATTAGCTAGGTCAAGGAGAAAGCATTAATAGGGAGAGATGAATGAGTCTTGTGGAAGGACCAGCACAGATGGAGGCTCAGACAGGAGAGAATCTCTTGGAACTGTTCAGAGTAGTTCAGTATGTGCAGATGAGGCAGGAGCAGCAAGCCAGGCCATGTGGAGAGAAGTGTTTCCATTTTCAGTTTGTCCAGTTAACAGGTGTTCAGGCACCACCACACCAGGTGTGCTGAATAAGCCTGGCTTTCCTTTCAGACTACATTATGCTCTGAGATATTTTTTGGGCCCCAGAAGGCAATGCGAGGTGCCCTATCCATCCATCCTGTCCCCCTTCCACTCCACATTGCTCTGGAGGCCATCTGCCATGAGCCAACTTCCTGTTGCCTTCATACCCCACCCATTGGGCCCCCGAGGCTCCCACTCCACTCCAGGTCTCTTCACAGAACCTTTTTTCTCTTCCCTTCTGCCCCATAAGACCCAGGGGACCTACGAGGACAGGTCTTCCCCTTTTCTTTTTCTTTTTTTTTTTTCTTTTTTTGAGACAGAGTCTCACTCTGTTGCCCGGACTAGAGTGCCGTGGTGTCAGCCTAGCTCACAGCAACCTCAAACTCCTGGGCTCAAGCGATCCTAGTAGCTGGGACTACAGGCATGCGCCACATGCCCGGCTAATTTTTTGTATATATTTTTAGTTGGCCAATTAATTTCTTTGTATTTTTAGTAGAGACGGAGTCTCACTCCTGCTCAGGCTGGTTTCGAACTCCTGACTTTGAGCAATCCGCCTGCCTCAGCCTCCCAGAGTGCTAGGATTACAGGCGTGAGCCGCTGCACCCGGCAGGGCTTCCCCTTTTCTAGCACAGTTTGTTCTCTTTTGCTCAAAAGTGCTGCTCATGTGGTAGCTAGCTACTCAGGTACTTTCCACCCGGACTTAGGAAATGTTAGCAGTTTGCCATATTCATGTTAGCCTCCTTTTATGGAACTAAGATACGACAAATCTAGCTGAATCCCAGCCCATGGTTGCATTCTCTGCCATATCTCCCCAAGGTGGCCTGTTCATAAAGGTGCTCAGGTTACTTTCTATGAAGATTTATGTTGTATTATACACAACAGTGTGCAGTATTCTAAAGTGCTTGCATATTTTTACAGGATGATACCCTACTGTATGAAACATTCTGCAACTTACTTTTTTCACTCAATACTTGGCTTTTGAGCCAGGTCCGTGTTGCTCTGTGCAGACCATGTTCATTCATTTGACATGTCTCCTTATGCCTTGGAAACAATTTTTACAACAGAAGCCCAAACAGAGCCCTGAGGGAGAATGGAATTGTAAAGAAACAAGGATGGGCATCTGGTTTATGTTTTCATCCTTTGGTCCTGTTAACCAAGAAGAAGAAATTTTTATTTCTGTGTTTGTGAAAGCTTTCCACAAAAAAAAGGCATCCATTTTCTAGACTTATTAATATGGCAGTCCAAAGGTTTTATTTTTAGATTTGAAAGAAAGCAAAGCATGCTTCTGAGATATGCACATTTCCCTTTGTCCCTGTCTCCTTTGCAACATTCCACATTGCTGCTAAAACGTGAACTTGAGCACTTTCAAGCATGAGCTTGCTTTCTATGTGAATCATTTTTGAAAAAATTAAAGAAAAAAACCAGTAAAGCATTTTGGTTTCTTTGAGACTTCTAGTGGTACGTAATTTTAAACATTACTTTTATAAGTTATATGTAAAATTTTTCTATGCATATTTAGTAAGTTATTTTTAAAATATAAATTTACGTGTGTTTCTGGGTTTTGTGTTTTTGTAAACAGCAGAAGGTATTAGTCCATATTAAGTACTAATTTGCTCTAATATTTTCAGCTGTTTTTGTAATTACACTTGGCAAAAAAAAGACAAATGTCTGCAATAGTGACAGTTTGTCTTTTTGTTCTTTTTAACTCCAGAATAAATAATTCGAGTCAACAAATGAATGTTCTTGGCTTGTAAGAACATAGGAATGATTAAAGCCATCATAACATGGAAGTAGTTGGGAAAGGTTGAATATCTGTCTTTTAAGTGCTACCACTCTATTAAAAATGTTAATATAGCTTGTAATCAATTGTATAAAGTTTTTTAGTCATCCTTTCAGGTTGTTTAAGACAAAACAAACAAAAACATAGTATTTATTCAGCTCACTCTTTTTTTAATTATGTAAGTAAAACATCATTGTAGAAAACTTAGGAAATGCTTCTAGCTACAAAGATAAACACAAAGATAATATTTGGTGCATGTCAGACCAAGGGCTCTGATTCTGGGGTTGAAAATTCAGGGGATCTATGACCTTCGATGGGAAAAACATTCCATCTTTATTTTCACTAAGCTTTCACTGAAAATCCAGATTTCCTTCAATGGCAATTGTAGGCAGCAGACCATGGTAGTATCAGGAGTACCTGTGTCTGTCACCAATAGAGATCAAAGATGCTTTCATATCATATTATAGTCGTTAAAGATATTTTGAAATATCATATATGCTTATCACTGCCTCACACTTGGGGTAGTTACTAGACCCATCTCTAGATCTAGTTATTTAATGGTTTACTGAAGAAACATGTTATTCTAGTACCAATTCTCAAGATATGTTGTTAATCAATTTCTATACATTTTATTAATATTTTACACATTTCAAAACATTCTTCTGAAGAGGGGTCCACAAGGCCAAAAGGGTCCGTGGCAGAAGAAGGTTAAGAACACCTGTTCTGTACATGATACCATGTGACTATAAATGTGAAAATAGCAATTGAACTAGGTGTGGTAGCACGCACCTGTAGTCTCAGCTGCTCATGAGGCTGAGGTGGGAGGATTAGGAGGATCACTTGAGCCCAGGAGTTCAAGGCCAGCCTAGGCAACATAGTGAGATCCCATCTCTACAAAGAAAAATGAAAAAAGTTAGCACTTGACTAGTCAGTTATGTGGAGGAAAGTGTTCAAGGGGACTAGTCAGTGGGGGAAAGCACAAGTACAGTAAAAGGAGACAAAAATGACATTTAAAACTTAATTCGTCTTATTATATCAAACATTTATGAACACATTTAGTGTTTTGCAGATACCATGGGAAGTTTAGTGCAACTAAAACTGCTTAAAAATACTTAGTATCACATAAATTACTTGGTGGATAATAGCCTAAAAGTTACTTTTGCTGTTGGCATTTTAAACATCCTTCTAGAGTCTTCCTTATCTGCCTTTGTGCATGCACACGTACTGTTTTAGATGAATGGGATCATATAATATGTGCTGTGGTAACTTTTTTCCTTGATGATGTATTGTAGATATCTGTGTCAATAAAAATGGATTTATATCTTTACTTTTCCCTAGAATGAAAATAATTTAATTGTATTTTATTATAAAAGTAATGCATTTGGTGGAAAATTTTTTCAGAAAATATAGAAAGAAGAAAAATAATTGTCCATAAATCTACCATCTAGAAATAACATCTGGATAATATTTTATAGCATCATTTTTAATGACCAAATAACATTTCATTATATGGTTACATCTTGATTTAGTTAAGGGACATTTCCATTGTTTCTGTGTTTTCATCACTCTGAATGATGATATATCTGCATGCTGATGGTGCCAACTCTGTTTTTGTATCTCAGACCTCTCTCTTGAGCTCCACATTTGAAGGCCTCTTTAGCATCCACTTGAGTTGCTCATAGGCATCTCAAATTTTAACAAGTCCCTAACAGAACTCTTGGATTTCTTCTCCCCTTCAAACCTACTCCTCTTCTTGTTTTCTCTGTTTCAGTAAATAGCATTAACATCCACCTAATTATTCAGTCCAAAATTCTAGGTCTCTAGGAGTCATCTTTGAGTCTGCTCTTTCTCCTTCATAATCCTCTAATCTGCCAGCAAGTCCTGTGAGGCCAACCATTTCTCACCATCTCTACTGCCAGTACCCCAGTCCAAGCCACAAAACACCTCTCAGATGGATGCAACAAGACTCTGGATGACATATTGAACAGCTTCTTCACTGACATCTTGTGAAACACTACATGTTTCGTAGGTCTGTTTGTTATACTGACACTCAATTCTAAATGATAGAATTATTCCACACTTAGTATCTTTTTCATCTGGCCAATACAGTTCAGTTTAAGTACTGAGTTCCAGTCCTGCTCCATGCTGAAGGATATGCAGTACATCAGGCTGTCGTCCATTCATCATTCCACAATGGCATGAGGTGTCTACTGTACCCCAAACCCTATGTTAGGCAAGAGGTCGGGTCATCTAGACAGATTCGATACCTTTCCTCATGGAGTTTGGTGGCAGAGACAGATTTTAAGTAACTATACAAGGCCAGGCATGGTGGCTCATGCCTGTAATCCTAGCACTCTGGGATGCTGAGGCAGGAGGATCACTTGTGCTCAGGAGTTGAAGACCAGCCTGAGCAAGAGTGCCTTTACTAAAAATAGAAAAATTAACTGAGTGCAGTGCCATATGCCTGTAGTTCTAGCTACTCAGGAGGCTAAGGTAGGAGGATCACTTGAGTCCAGGAGTTTGAGGTTGCAGTGAGCTACGATGACACCACTGTACTCTAGCCGGGGTGACAGAGTGAGACTCTATCTCAAAAAAATAAATTAATTAAGTAAAATAAAATAAATACACAAGTACTTAAGTGCTCAGAAGGACAAGTATGGGGGTGGGGCTCACTATGATCTTACACAGTCATGCGCTACAGAAGGATGTTTTGGTCAATGGTGGATTGCATATGCGATGGTGGTCCCATAGGATTATATAATATATTTTTATTGTACCTTTTCTATGTTTAGATACACAAATGCTTACTGTGTTACAGTTGCCTACAGTATTCAGTATAGTCACCTGCTATATAGGTTTGTAGCCTAGAAGCAATAGGCTGTACCATATAGCCTAGGTATGTAGTAGGCTACACCATCTAGATTTGTAGTAAGTATACTCTATGATGTTTACGCAATGACAAAATTACCTAATGACACATTTCTTAGAATGTATCCCGATCGTTAAGTGATGCATAACTGTGTAATGGGGAACAAGTCAGTCTTGGGAGGGTTAAGGAGGCCTTCCCTAAGGAGGCAGCACCAAAGCTGAACTTTGTATTCAGCTGAGGGTTGAACAAAAGTGGGCAAGGTGCAGGAACGCTTTCCAGAGGGAGAAGAGCATGTGTGAAGGCCCTGAGTCTAGCAGGAGCTTAGCCTTATGTGGCGGGAGCAGAGGGGCTGGATCATGCATGATTTTGGACGTTAACATCAGAGCAATAGTAAATGGAAGGGTAAGATTGTTTGGGTTTTGAATTTTTATCAAAATATTGTAACTACTTTGGCCGGGTGTGGTGGCTCACACCTATAATCCTAGTACTCTGGGAGGCTGAGGCAGGTGGATCATTTGAGCTCAGGAGTTCGAGACCAGCCTGAGCAAGAGCGAGACCCCGTCTCTACTAAAAAAAATAGAAAAATTAGCTGGAGAACTAAAAAAAAATATATATATATAAATTAGCCGGGCATGGTGGCACATGCCTGTAGTCCCAGCTACTTGGGAGGCTGAGGCTGAGACATTTGGGGTAAATTTGAATTTAGAGTGGGTGTCTGATAACATTAGAGAATTACTGTTAATTTTTTTTTTTCTGAGACAAGGTCTTGCTATGTTGCCCCGGCTGGTCTCAAACTCCTGGGTTCAAGTGATCCTCCCTACTCAACCTCCTGAGTAGCTAGGACCATAGGTGCATGCTTACTGTTAATTATTAAAGATGTGATTGGGGTACTGTACTTATATTAGAAAATGCCCTTATTTTGAGGAGATATACGCTGAAGTACTTATGGGTGAAATGTCATGATGTCTGTGAATTCCATTCAGATGGTCAGCAAA
>CAUYRT010104062.1:0-13836 GCA_963574885.1 Lepilemur ruficaudatus | reverse complement strand
AGGTGAGAGGTAGGGATCCAGTTTCATTTTTCTGCATGTAGCTATCCAGTTTTCCCAGCACCATTTATTGAAAAGAGATTCTTTTCCCCAATGTATATTTTTGTGTGGTTTATCAAAGATTAGGTTACCATATGAAGATGGATTATCTGTGGATTCTCAGTCCTGTTCCAAAGATCAATGGTTCTGTTCTTGTGCCAATGCCAAACTGATTTGATTATTATTGCTTTATAGTACAACTGAAAGTACGGAAGGCTGATGCCTCCCAGTTTGTTCTTTTTGCTTAAGATTGCTTTGGCTACACGAGGTCTTTTCCGGTTCCATACAAACTGAAGAATTATTTTTTCTAGTTCTGTAAAAAAATGAAGATGGTACTTTGATGGGGATTGCATTTATTCTGTAGATCACTTTAGGTAAAATTGACATTTTAACAATATTGATTCTACCAATCCATGAAAAAGGTAGATTTTTCCATCTTTTTACATCTTTTACAATTCCTTTTTTTAGTGTTTCGTAATTCTACTTGTATAAGTCTTTCATATGTTTTGTTAAATTTATTCCTAGATATTTAATTTTGGGGGAGGTATAGTAAAAGGTATTGCCTTTTTGATTTGAGTTTCTGCTTGACTATATTTGGCATATATGAATGCCTGATTTGTGCACATTGATTTTATAACCTGAGACTTTACCAAATTTATTTATCAAATCTAGGAGTCTTTTGGAATAATCCAAGGGATTTCTTAGATACAGTATCATATCATCTGCGAAGAGCAAGAGTTTGATCTCAACTGCACCTACTCAGATACACTAAATACCACTGTCTTGCCTAATTGCTATTGCTGGGACTTTGAGCACTATGTTGAATAGAAGAGAAGAAAGTGGGCATCCTTGTCGAGTTCCAGTTCTAAGTGGGAATGGTTTCAGTTTTTCCCCATTTAGTATGATGTTGGCTATAGGTTTGTCATTAAGGGATTTGATAATTTTAAGGAACAGCCACCTATGTCTATTTTATTAAGAGTCTTTATCATAATGGCATATTGGACTTTGTCAAATGCTTTTTCTGCATCTATTGAGAGAATAATATGGTATTTGTTCTTGCTTTTATTGATGAGGCGAATTGCATTTACAGATTTGGGAATATTGGACCACCCCTGCGTCCCTTTAATGAACCCCACTTGGTCATGTTGAATTATTTTTTTGATGTGCTGCTCAATTCTATTTGCTAAAATTTTGTTGAGGATTTTTGCGTCTATATTCATTAGGAATATTCGTCTGTAATTTTCTTTTTTTATTGGATCCTTTCCTCATTTTGGAATTAAAATGATGGTCTCCCCATAGAATGAATTCAGAAGGATTCCATCCTTCTCCATGTCATGGAATAATTTCTAAAGTATAGGTATGAGTTCTTCTTTGTATGTTTGGTAAAACTCTGAGGTGAAGCCATCAGATCCAGGACTTTTCCACTTTGGGAGGTTATTAATTACTGCTGAAATTTCTGGGCCTGAGATTGGTCTGTTTAAAAATTCTGTTACTTCCTGCATGAACTGAGGAAGGTTGTATGTTTCCAGGGATATGTCCATTTCCTCCTCATTATGTAGTTTTTGAGCATATAGTTTTTCATAGCAATAAAAGGTAATGTTTTGCATTTCTGTGGTGTCTGTTGTGACCTCCCCTTTTTCATTTCTAATGGAGTTTATTAGAGTCCTTTCCCTTGGAGTTCTTGTCAGTCTAGCCAGAGGGCTACAGATTTTGTTTATCTTTTTGAGAAATCAGCTTCGGGTTTTGTTGATCTTCTGTATTATTCTTTTGTTCTCAATTTCATTTAATTCTGTTTTCATCTCTGTTATTTCTTTTTTTCTATTGGGATTGGGATTGGTTTGCTCTTCTTCTTCCATTTCCTTGAGTTTATTCAATAGAATGTCAATATCTAAGCTTTCTGTCTTCGGTTGTAAGCATTTATTGCTATTAGTTTTTCTCTTAGGTATGCCTTTGCTGTATCCCACAGGTTTTGGTAACTTGTGTCTCCATTATCATTTACTTTGAAGAAACTCTTGATTTCCCTCTGAATTTCCTCCTCGACCAAAGAGATTTTAATTATAAGTTGTTTAGTTTTCAAGACTCTGTGAAGTGGTGAGAGTTTCTATAGGAATTGAACTCTAGTTTTATACCTCTATGGTCAGAGAAGACACATGGTATAATTTCTATGTTTTTGAATTTGTTGAGATCTGATTTGCAGGTTAGTATGTGGTCAATTTTCAAAAACGTTCCATGTGCTGCTGAGTAGCATGTAAATTCAGCTTTATTTGGGTGTAATGTTCTGTAGAGATCTGTCAGATCTTTTTGTTCAAGAGCTCTGTTTATGTCCATTACTTCTTTGTTCATTTTGTGTTTGGAGGCTTTATCCAGTTCATTCAGGGGAGTGTTGAAATTCCCTGTTACTATGTCAGTATTGTTTAACAAGTTTTAAGATCTGACAAGGTTTGCTCTATGTAGTTAGGAGCTCCTACTTTGGGTGCATAAGTATTAAGACTAATTAAATATTCTTGTTGGATCTTCCCTTTCACCATTATAAAGTGGCCATCTTTATCCTTTTTTACTCTTGTTATTCTAAAGCTTGTGTGTCTGCAAATAGTATAGCTACAACTGCTGTCTTTTGACTTCCATTTGCCCGGATCATAGATTTCCACCCCTTGACCTTCCACTAGAATGCATCCTTGTGGGTTAGATGTGTTTCCTGTATATGCAGATACTCATCTTGTGAATTTTTATCCACTCTGCCAGTCTATTTCTCTTCAGAGGACCGTTTAAGCGGACCGTTAAATTAACCTTTATTGAAATGATTGAGATTTGGGTAAGGTTTCACTTCATAGTGTTGTGTAAAGTCCAGTTGCTTTGTTTTACTTCTGGCACCATCCTGCTGTCAAATTCTAGCCTTAAAACTCTTAGAAGTTTTTACTTAGAAGAGTGCCTACTGTCCTGTTTTGTATGAAAGGTTGGTCTAAGATCTTCCTGTATTGCTGGGCTTATCTTTTTGAATTCCATCAGAGAATGCTTGTCAGAGAAGAATTTTATTTGTGCCTCATAGATGAAACTTAATTTTGCTGGGTAAAGAATTCTAGGTTGGGCTTTATTCTGTTTTAGAAGATTAAGGGTAGGCACCCAGTCCCTGCTTGCTTGTAGGTTTCAGCTGAGAAATCTGCAGTTAATCTGATAGGCCTGCCTTTGATGATTATTTGTTGTTTGTGTCTGGCTGCGGGGAGGATTTGCTTCTTTCACATTTACTTTGGTCAGCCTAATAATCACGTGATGAGGTGATTCCCTTTTCACGTTGAATTTCCCAGGTGTTCTGTGTACTTCTTTTACCTGAATATTGAGATTTCTGGCTAGGCCTGGCATATTTTCCTCCAGCATTTCATGAAATAAGTTTTCCAGCCTTTGTGAATGGTTCTCAACCCCCTCACCACACCTATCAATTGTAGGTTTCCTTTTTTTTGCATAATCCCATACTTCTCAAAAACTCTGATCTCTTGTTTCTGTGTTCCCTTTCTTCTTCTGATTTATTAGCACATATACATAATCTTTGAGCTCTGAAGTATGCTCTTCTGCATGATCCAATCAATTCTTGAGATTTTCCATTGAATTTTGGAGATCCTCGAATGTGTCCTTGATTGCCACAATTTCTGTTTGTTTTTTTTGAATAATTTCAATTTCTTTGGAGAACTTTTCATTCATTTCCTGAATTGTTCTTGTGGTTTCTCTATGTTTGGAATCAATTTCCTCTTCAATGCCATTGAGTTTTCTAACAATACATATCCGTAAATCTTCCTCTCTCAGATTAATTGTGACATGTATGTTGCTATCAGGTGGTGATGATTGAGAATTTATCTTTGAAGGCAATTTTTCTCTCTGATCCTTCATGTTTTCTGTGACCTTTCACTGGTTCTTTCTCATCTAGGTTCTGTGTCAAAGACCGGAGTTGCTGGGAGTGGATTATGACCTTAGTTTTTTTTTTTCTTTGACCAGATTGGGATTGGTTTTCTCATTTTTTCCCAGATCTTTGAGATGATTAATTTAGTTGTGGATTTGCAATCTTTCTGTCTTAAAATGTAGATATTTGTGGCTATAAAATTTCTTCTCAAGACTGTTTAATTATATTCTACAGATTTTGATAACTTGTGTCTCCCTTATTATTTAATTCAAAGAATCTTTTTGTTTCTATCTTAGTTTCCTCCTTGATCTGATTATCTTTCAGCAGTGTTGTTTAGTTTCTATGCCTTTGCATAGAGATGAGTGTTTCTGTTGGAGTTGATTTCTAATTTTGTTCCACTGTTATCTGAGAAGATGCATGTAATAATCTTTTCAAAGTTTGTTTAGAGTTGTTTTGTGTCCTAGGATCTGATGAATCTTAGAAAATATCCCGTGAGCTGATGAGAAAACTGTATTCCTGATAGTTTGGGGGGCATGTTCTGTGAATATCTGTTACACTTATATGTTGTAAAAGTCTATTTAAGTCTCTTGTTTCTTTGTTCACTTTCTGTTTGTAAGATCTGTTCTTTTCTGTCAAAGGGTGTTGAACTCCCCAGGCATTATGGTCCTGCTATCTATCTTTTTTTTAGATCAAGTAGGATTTGCTTTATGAATCCTCACACTCCTGTTAGGTGCATAAATATTTAAAATTGGTATGTCGTCTTTCTGATTTTTTCCCTGTACCATTGTATAACGACAGTCTTTGTCTCTCATTACTTTTGTTGATTTGTAGACTAAGTTATCTGAGTACTGCTATGCAAACTTTTTCTCTTTTTTTGGTTTTTATAGTGTGGAATATTGTTTTGCATCCGTTCACCTTGAGTCTGGATGCATCCTTCTGAGTTAGATGTGTTTCCTGTAGATAATAGATACTTGTGTACATTTATTCATTCTGCGAGTGTATTTCTCTTCAGTGGGCAGTTCAAGCCATTCCCATTTATTGAAAGAATTGATGGGTCAGGTGGATTTTTCTTTATCCTGTTGGGTTCAACTTTGTTACTTTGTTTTATTTCTTGAGACATTGTGGTATCTGGCATTTATCTGGCATTTATCCTTTAGCTTTTGAGTAGTTTTGTATTGGCAAATGTTTATTGTATTTGTCCATGAATAATGCAGTCCTGAGGACTTCCTGTAGATCAGGCCTTGCCTTGATGAATTAATTCCCTCAGTGTTAGCTTGTCTGAGAAAGAGTTTATTTTCCTCTTATATAGAAAATATAGATTTGCAGGATACAAAATTCTAGGCTGGACATTATTCTGTTTGAGGAGACTGAGAATGGGGCCCCAGTCTAGCTGACTTGTAGGGTTTCAGTTGAAAATCTGCAGTTAATCTTATGGCTTTCATTCATTATGTGCTACTTTTACCTTACAGTTTGTCAGAGTGCTTCTGTTGTCTTTATTTTGGGCAGTCTGATGAATATTGTCATGGTGTGTTAATCTTTTTGATGAATTTTCCTGGAGACCTATGAACTTCCTGTACTTTGACATCTAGATTTCTGGTAAGTCCGGGAATCTTTTCCTCAATTATACCCTCACATAAATTATACATCCCTGTGTATTTTCTTCTTAACTCTCATAGAGGCCTATGATTATTATGTTAAGCCTCTTTACATAAACCAATATTTCTTTTAGGCTTTTCACATTCTTATTGTATCTGTGCTCTATCTTTGTGACTGACTTGTTTCATTGGAAGGTGTCTTCAAGGTCTGAGATTCTTTCTTCTGCCTATCTAACCTCTTCTTAAGAGTTTTTACTGTGTTTTGTAATTCCTTGATTGAATTTTTTTCAGAACTTCTGTCTGATTTTTCTTTAATAATTCAATGTCTTTAGTGAATTTTTTATTTATTTTCTGCCTTGTTTTTGTGGGTTCTTTTTGTTGTTCTTTTATTTTATTTTGTATTCCATTAAACTTCCTTACAATTAATGTTCAAAATTCTTTATCTGCCTAGCAATATTTGTTTTTGGTTGGTATCCATTGCTAGGGCATGGATGTTTCCTTGTACAGGTAAAATTTTCCTCTTATTTTTCATACTTCCAGAGATCTTTTGCTTGTTTCTTCTCATCTGGAACAGATAATGTTTTTATTTTTCGATTTTCTTTTGTTTAGATACTGACATGTCCATTTTAATATTTGAGTCAGTATGTGTTGCTTATTGGTGAGACTCAACCACCCTTATATGATTGAATGAGCAAATGCTCTAATGGCTATGGAAATTGACCTCCCAATGAGTAGGTGGTGTTTGCTGGAGGGAACAAACTGAATTATTTTTGTATTTTGTGGCCAGGTCCAGTTCCTTTGGAGAAGCCCTCTAATACCCCTGGTCATGGGTGAGGTCCTTGTACTTCCAGGTGAGTCCTTTATCACCACCACAGCAGAGGCTGGTGAGGAATGAGGCTGGGTTGTGTTAGATTGAGTGAGCCTGCCCTCCCACTCCACAAATAGTGGAAAAGAATATTCAGGGATTAAAGAACTGTTCTCTACTTCTGGATAAGCTTTCTGGGGAGTGTATAAGTGGCCCCACTCAACCAGAGAATCTGCTCTCTATCCCCAGAAAACTCTGGAGACACTCCCACCAGGGGGACACTCCCACCAGGCTAATAGTGACAGCTCAGGGAACTGTTGGATGAAGTTGAATTCCCTATTAAAATGAGTGGTTTGGGCAGCTCTTCTGATTCAATGTGAGGTACCAATGACATTTGGTTGCAATGGGAACCAGTACTTATGCAAATAAAGTCTCATTGGTTCAGCACAATCCAATATGACAATTCTCTGGGGGATAGGGGATGGTGTGCACTTACAGTCCCCTGCTCTGCTGTGCTTCTCCACATATTCTCAATGGGCATGAGCTCTTACTCACTACTTGACCTCAAAACTGGCATCTCTTTTCTGTACCTTCCCACCCCACCACCTGTGACATGAGCTGGTGGACACATCCAAGAACTGTGGGTGGGAAGGTTACAAACTGTGGCTGCCCTGCTTGTTTAGGTGGAAACACACCCCTGTTGCTGAAAGGGGGCCACTCAGTACAGAGAACTCCAACAGCTACTATGTTGTGGGAGAAGGGAGTATGGTCTTCCTGTACCAGTGTCGACCTGGTTTTGAATATGGTTTATCTTCTTACTCTCCATCGCTGTGGCACTGCAATGGTCTTCCTCTTTTAGCTTCACTGGTGTCCACCCTATCAAAGGTAGACTTTGGCTGGGAGTACACTCCCTGGTATCCGAGGCAGGTTCAGTCACTCAGCATGGGCTCAGCTGTGTCTGCCCTTCCTTCTTCCAGAGATAGGCTCACACAGCATGGCCTCAGCCATGTATGCACCTCTGGTTTCCTGAGACAGGCTCAGCCAGTGTGAGCTCAACCATGAGTGCACTCCTTTTCCTGTTTCCTGAGGCAGGCTCAGTAATTCAGCATGGGCTCAGCTGTGAGTTCAGTCCCTGCTGTCCGAGGCAGGCTTAGTCACTAAGCCTGAGGGGCTCTCTGGTTCCTCGTGGCACTACCCCAAAAGATGAGAGCACTTTGTCCTATTGCAGTCCTGAGGCATCCATGTGGGGAAGGGGAAAACATCCCTTACCTTTTCCTGGGCTCTGGAACTCCCCCGATTTGGTTTGTATCAACTTCTCCCTTCTATCCTCCTCTGTCTCAGCTGTTCAATTCCTGCTAGTGGTGTCCTGGACTCCATTAGGTCAGACCCTGTAGTCCACTCCTGATCAGCTATCACCCTCTGTTCTCCTAGCTCCAACCCTCCACTCCTCTACTGGGAAGGTCTGACAAACATTGACTCTAGTTGGCCATCTTTGTTCCCTTATGCCTCTACTTTTGTGCCAATACCATGCTATTTTTGTTACTATAGCCTTGTAGTATACTTTGAAGTTTGGTAACGTAATGCCTCCAGGTTTGCTCTTTTTGCTTTGGATTGCTTTGGTGATGAGGGCTTTTTTCTGGGTTCTAACAAAGTGTATAATTTTTTCCTATATCTTTGAAGCATGAATTTGGTAATTTGTTGGGGATTGCATTGAATTTGCAGTGCTTGTGGGTGAGAACCAACCACATCCACTATCATTGACTCACTGAGTACTGTAAAGGGCATGCAAATTGACCTTACTGTCAGTAGGTGGTGCTTGACAGAATAAAGAATCAGCAATGTCGTTAGTTTGTCTTGTAACCAGATCTAGTCCCTCAGGAGAAGTGCTGAAATGTTCCAGGAGACAGGTGGGACTGTCAGGTCAGTCCATATTCTCCAGCACAGTAGAAGAGGGTGGTGGAGTGAGACTGTACAGTGCTGGGCTAGGTGAGCTCATCCTCAAGCTCCACAATAGCTAGCAAGGGATCTGCTTCAGCAGGGGTCAAAGGGCCCCTCACCACCTCTGAAAAAAGTCACCAGGGAGGAGCAGAAGTGTTCCCATTCAATCAGAAAGACTGCCTAACTGGAACTGTCTGAGACCAATAATCTGTCAATCTGGAGTAGACCTCACTGCTTTCTGCCCTCCTGTGTTTTACTGTTTTCTCCTGGTGTCTGCTGGTAGGCTGGACCTCAAGCCATCTTAGGTCCATTATGACTTTGATGCAGGCTGGCAGTTTCCCTGCCCAGGATACCAGCCTGAAGAGGGAGCATGGTCCTCTAGCATAAGGAGCAGTGCCCCCAGGAGCACACTGTGGGTCCCATGACTCCTGAGACTAATTTACAAATATCCCTTCTATGCCCCAGGGCAAAACAATTGAGAGACCTGGGAGTAAAGGATCTGGCCTGTGGACAAATCCCTGGGGGCCTGGAAATCAATCCCAGATCATTCCAGGGAAAACCATGCTTTTCTGAGTTGTCCATGGGGTGCCCAAGAAGGTTCAATGTCCCTCTGCCTTAGAGCATGCTGCACTCTGATGGTGTTGCTGGTCAAGTAGCACCAAGGAGTGACAGTGGGCAGGGAGCTCACAGTCCAATCACCACTCATTCCACTGCTGGACACCAAAAGAAAAGACCTTAGCCCCCTCTCCATGAAAACTATGGGGTGATTCTACTTTTTCTCTCAGCAGCTGTAGGTGGGAGAAGGGGAGGGAAGAAAAAGAGTCTGCCTGAAGAAAAGCTAACACTGTCATTGTGTGCATCACTTTCTTTAAGAAACAGTCTGTTCAGAATACCAGGACATGGAGTGACACGGATCACCTGGGAGACCCTGGACCCCTGTGACTCCTGCAGTCTGGGCCAGAGTTGGGAAATGTCTGTGTGGGAATGAATAAGACAACACCTGAGGATGTGAAGCCCCTGGGGAGAAAATGGTTTATAGTGGGTAGAGAAGAAATATGGCACCTGCATTTTGGGATTGGGTCTCTGAGATGCAAAGTGCAACAGGGGCCCTGGGAGCCTTGTACCCTGTCCACAAGAATCTCCCACCTCAGTGGTGGCAGCAATTTCTAGTCTGCTATAGGTAGAAATTCTGTCCTGCAGCTCAGGAACGCACTGCTTATCAGGGATGCGAGGTAGGGAGAAACAAACTGCTTCACCTACACCTCTCATTGGTCTGCAAGGCTCCCAGGGTTTGATCTCTCCCAATACCTTTCTCCATCCAGTTGTGTTCTCTAACTTCTCATGGAGTTTCCTGAAGGTTATGGCACCCTTCCTTCAGGCCCTTTTCAGATCAGTTTGTCTATTTTTTCATTTTTTTCTCTTTAATCTAAAATTTCTCCTTCTTACTGAGGCACTCTGGCTGGTGATGTCTCTGTTCTGCCATCTTGTCTTATTTTGCATGGATTTGTAAACTATGTGTACTATGGATATTTTAACAATGTCAATTTTGTCTATTCATGAGCATGATGTGTTTTTGAATTTGTTTGTAAACCTACAGCTTTTTCCCGTTAGTTTCACAGTTCTCCTTTTAGAGAATTTTCACTTCCTTAGTTCAATACATTCCTAAATATTTTATTGTCTTTGTTGCTAGTGTGAATAATACTAAGAGTTTCATTTGACTCTTGGCTTGACTATTTTTAGTTCATAGAAATGCTGCTGATTTATGTGTATTAATTTTGTTTCCTAACACTTTGCTGAATTTATTAATCAACTCTAGGAGACTTTTAGTAGAATATTTGGGGTTTTCTAGATACAAGATCATATAAGCAGTGAAGAACAATAGTTTTACTTCCACTTTCCCAATTTGAATAAAGTTATTATTTTTCTGTTGCTGATTTCTCTAAAGGATGATAGTGGATATCCATATCTTGTTCCAGTTTTTAGGTAGAATGCTTTCAACTTTTCCTCCTTCACTACAATGTTGACTGTGGGTTTGCCCTATATGATTTTTATAATTTTTAGATATGTTTTTCTATACATAGTTTGTTTAGAATTTTTATCACCAAAGGATGATGGATTTTGTTAAATATTTTTGGTGCATTTATTGAGATGATCTTATCATCTTCTTTTTTACTTTTTTTAATGGAGTGAATAACAGTTGTTTTACGTATGTTGAATCATTCTTGCAACCCTGGGATGAAGTCCACTGCATCCTGGTGAATTATTTTTTTGATGCGTTGTTGCATTTGGTTTGCTAGTATTTTGTTGAGTATTTCTGCTTCTCTATTCATATAGAATGTTGGTCTGTAGTTTTCTTTTTTATTTTGTTCTTTCCTAACTATGTTATCAAACTGATATGATACTCTCTTCATAAGATGAATTGGGGAGGTTTCCTACTTCTTGATATTGTGGGATAATTTCTGTAATATGGGTACCAGTTCTCATTTGTATGTGTGAAAGAATTCAGCTGAGAATCGATCTGGTCTAGGTATTTTTGTTGTAGTTCTTGTTGGGAGGATTTTATCATTATTATTATTATTATTGTTACTGTTTTCATGTCACAGCTTGTTACTGGTCTTTTCAGCTGTTCTGTTTTTTCCTGGGTGAGTTTTGGGATTTTATGTGTTTCTAGGAACTCATCCATTTTCTTTATGTTCTCTAATTTATTTTAGATAGATATTTATGGAATATTCATGGATGATGTTTTATATTTTTCCAGAATAAGTTGTAATGTCACATTTTTCATTTCTGATTGAGTTTGTTTGGGTCCTTTCTCTTCAGTTCTTGGTTAAGCTAGTGAGAGGTCTGTTGATTTTATTCTCTTTTCAAAGAACCAACTTTTTGTTTCATTAATTCTTTGTGCTTGTTTTCCAATTCATTTACTTCTTCTCTGATAGTTGTTATTCTTTTCTTCTTCTGGCTTTGGGTTTGGTTTGTTCTTCTGCTTGTAGTTCCTTGAGATGTGACATTAGGTTGTTAATTTGTGGTTTTTCTGTTTTTCTGTGGTAGGCATTTAAGGCTATGTATTTCCTCTGGGGAATGTTTTTACCATGTCCCATGGATTTTGAAATCTTTTGTCCCCTTTGTTGTTTGTATCAAAGAATTTTTTAGTTTCCATCTTAATTTAATTCTTGACCCAATAATTGTTTAGCAGCAAGTTGTTTAATTTCCATGACTTTGTGTAGCTTTGAATATTTTTCTTATAATTGAATTTTAGTTTTATTCTGCTTTGGTCTGAGAAAGTACATGGGGTATGCTTTGAGTTTTTAAAAAAAATTTTGAGGGTCGGATTTGTTGGCTCATGCCTGTAATCCCAGCAATCTGGGAGGCCGAGGTTGGGACGATCACTCAAGGTCAGGTGTTCGAGACCAGCCTGAGCAAGAGTAAGACCCCATCTTTACTAAAAATAGAAAGAAATTAGCCAAACAACTGAAAATAGAAAAAATTAGCTGGGCATGGTGGTGCATACCACCAGTAGGCCCAGATACTGGGGAGGCTGAGGCAGAAGGAGCACTTGAGCCCAGGAGTTTGAAGTTGCTGTGAGCTAGGCTGATGCCATGGCACTCTAGCCCAGGCAACAGAGCAAGACTCTGTCTCAAAAAAATTTTTTTTTGAGAATTGTTTTGTGATCTAATATATAATAAATACTAGAAAATATCCCATGTGCTTCTGAGAAAAATGTATATTCTATAATTTTTGTGTGTAATGCCCTGTAAAACTCTGTTAGGTCAATTTGATTTAGAGTTTGGTTTAAGTTCATTGTTAATTTTTTTATTTTCTACTTTGAGAATTGTTTTTTTGAGCTCCGCTGTTGGGTATTGAGATACAGCAATTATAGTCATGCTCTTTATTTATTTATTTTTGCTTAGCTCCAGTAAAATTTGCTTTATTTATCTGGGAGCTCCTGTGTTGTGCGCATATATATTTAGGATCATTATGTCTTCTTGTTGAATTACTCCCATTGCGATTATATCATGATCCTCTTTATCCTTCTTTACCATTGTTGGCTTAAAGTCAGTTTTATCTCATATAAGAGTGGCTACACCTACTCTCATTTGATTTCCACTTGTGTGAAAAATGTTGACATTCCTTCACGTTGAGCCTATGTTCATTTTTGTGTATAGATGAGATTCCTGGAGACAGCAGATGCTTGAGTTGTATGTTTTAATCTATTCAAAACCCTAAATGTTTTGAGAGGAGCATTCAGTCTATGAAAATTAATAGTATTGCTATGTGAGATGCTGGTGTATTTGTCCTGTTGAGTGGTCACTTATTGCTTTGTTTTACAGGAGTTGTGAGTTTCCAGAGTTTTTTAGGGGATTTTACATGGATGGGTACCTGTTATGCTGATCTGTGTATAGTGCTATTCTGAGTATTTCATGCTAAGCAAGTCTGGTGTTGGCAAATTCCCTCAGGATTTGATTGTGTGGAAAACACTTAACATTTCTGTCTAGTGTGAAACTTAGTTTTGCAGGACACAAAATTCTAGGCTGGTAGTTGTTCTGTTTAAATCAATTGAAAATGGGGTCCCAATCCCTTCCATCTCATAAGACTTCCACTAAGAAGTCTGCAGTTAGCATCCTGGTTTTTCCTTTTTAGGTTATGTGTGGTTTTGTCTTGGTGACTGTTTTTTTTTTAGGCTCTTGGATTTAGTAATATATTCAATTTTCATGTCAAATACAAATTTCAGGATGCTGACAAAAGAATCTAAGATCTTTTCTGTGCAGATACTTGTTGAAATATTCTAATTTTCTGAGATTCAAGATACTCAGACATTTTTTCTACTCGTTTGAGTTATCTTATCCAATCAAGCTGCTTTTCTTTCCCAGGCTTTATCTACAGAATTTGACATACTCTTTCTTCCCGACTACAACTGGCTCAATACATTACCCACTTTGATTCCAAAATCTACTTCAATAATTATTTTTATTTCATCACATTTCTCCCAAGACCCTATTTTTGTTTTTAACTTTTTAAAGTATAACACATAATGTTTTATGAAATTGTCATGATTTTCAATAGTCACCTTAACTTTTGTTAATTTACACAGTCTGTAAGTATACAGAATGACAAATTTACATATTCTTTTTCTTTTTACGTACAACCAACACTTCATTATAAGTGTAAAATTAAATGATTTTCAGCGAATTTACCGAGGTGTACAGTTAATCTCATGAATCAGTTTTTGAGGAATTCCTTTCCCCTACTGAGACCTCTAATTCCACTCCTCAACTACTTTTCAAGCATATCCCACCCCTCGACAGTGTCCCCTCACGTCGCTCAGACTTGGGTCTACCCCCCCAATTCCCCAGTATTCGCTCCCAACCTTTGAGCACCATAGTGTTAATCAGTCAATACCAATTTGATGGTGAGTACAAGTGGGACCCATTCTTCGGGTCTTGTGTCACCTCACTTCGAATAATGGGCTCAAGCTTAATCCAGGATAATACAAGAGATGCTAACTCACTGTCATTTCTTAAAATTGAGCAATATTCCATTGTGAACAAATACCAGATTTTAACAATCCACTCATG
>CAUYRT010104060.1:0-17443 GCA_963574885.1 Lepilemur ruficaudatus | reverse complement strand
GTCATTTTCTTTTTTTTTTTTTCCTTTTTTTTTTTTGAGACAGAGTCTTACTGTGTTGCCCCGGCTAGAGTGCCGTGGCATCAGCCTAGCTCACAGCAACCTCAAATTCCTGGGCTCAAGCAATCCTTCTGCCTCAGCCTCCCGAGTAACTGGGACTACAGGCATGCGCCACCATGCCCGGCTAATTTTTTCTATATATTTTTAGTTGGCCAATTAATTTCTTTCTATTTTTAGTAGAGATGGGGTCTCGCTCTTGCTCACACTAGTCTCGAACTCCTGACCTTGAGCAATGCACCCACCTCGGCCTCCCAGAGTGCTGGGATTACAGGAGTGAGCCACCGTGCCTGGCCTTCTTTTTTCTTTTTACTGTCACTGTGGAGTCATGGATTTTTTTTTTTTTTTTGAGGCAGAGTCTCACTCTGTTGCCCGGGCTAGTGCCGTGGAGTCAGCCTAGCTCACAGCAACTTCAAACTCCTGGGCTCAAGCCATCCTCCTGCCTCAGCCTCTCGAGTAGCTGGGACTACAGGCATGCGCCACCATGCTCAGCTAATTTTTTCTATACATTTTTAGTTGGCCAATTAATTTGTTTCTATTTTTAGTAGAGACAGGGTCTCACTCTTGCTCAGGCTGGTTTCGAACTCCTGACCTCGAGCGATCCTCCCGCCTCAGCCTCCCAGAGTGCTAGGATTACAGGCATGAGCCACCAAGCCCGGCTGAGTCGTGGATTTTTTTAAAAGTTTTTTTGAGGGAGAGTCTCCCTCTGTCACCTGGGCTAGAGTGCAGTGGTGTTGTCATAGCTCACTGCAACCTCAAACTCCTGGGCCCAAGTGATTCCCCTGCCTTGGCCTCCCAAAGTGCCAGTATCATAGGAGTGAGCCACCTCACCCGGCCCAGAGTTCCGTTTCAGTCACAAGAAGTTTGAGGTGTCTTTAGGATGCTGTGAATTTTTTAAAAATCAATATATATAGTCTGTTCCTATCAATTTTTGAACTCTTCTTAACTATTTGGAACAACAAAATATTCCAGGATTCCCTTGTATTTTTCCCTGATTTCAACCCTGGCTCTTCAAGTAAAGATTTTGTTTTCTTAGAGCTAACGCTTGTGGTAGTAGACTTTGGAAGATAATCTAGGATGGGGGAAATTTGATGCCATATGATCTAGGTCAGACATTGTTTTAGTCACGCAAGCAAGAGCTGGCAGGGGCCATCATCAGAGCAGTGGAGGGAGAAAGGGGGCCTGATGGGTGTGAAATTTCTGACATTTTAAAGTTCATTAGGTGATAGTTTAGATATAAAGATTGTGAGGGAAGAATCAAGGATGACTCTATGGCATCTAGCTTATGATTCTGGGGGATCAGTATAAATTTGTAAAGTAGATTTATGAGGTAAGTGTTTTGGGTTTTTTTGTTTGTCTCACTCCTTAGCTCAAGCGATCCTTCTGCCTCATTCTCCCCAGTAGCTGGGAGCTAAATTAGTACAGGCTCGAGCCACGATGCCTGGCTAATTTTTCTACTTTTAGTTAGAGACGGGGTCTCGCTCTTGCTCAGGCTGGTTTTGAACTCCTGGGCTCAAGTGATCATCCTGCCTCCTCGTCCTAGAGTGCTAGGATTACAGATGTGGCCATGGCACCCAGCCCAGAGTTAACGTTTTAGTCACAGGAAGTTTGACGTGCCTTTAGGATGTCCAGATGGAGATATCTCAAGTAGGTAGAAATAGGAGCTCAGGAGGAAATTTGGGAGTCATCCTGCAGTTGACAACCAAGGGAATATGACAGAGCTTTTCTCTCCATCTGTATTGTAAGCCTTATGTGGCTAAGATTTGTATATATATTTTAAAATCCTCATAATCTATATATTTGCATGCAATTAAATATTCAGTGATTAAAAGACTAAACATGGATTTTTCTCTTGATTCTAACAAGATCTTTGAAAATGCTGCTGTCTTCTTTCTTTGTCAGCATAACTTTGAAAGCAAATATAAAAGTCTTAATATATTTATTTTATTTTGAAAATTAGGATATTATACCATTTATTGATAAATACTGGGAGTGCATGACGACCAGACAGAGACCTGGGAAAATGACTTGGCCAAATAACATTGTTAAAACCATGGTAAGTAGACTAAAATTGATTAGATTTGACACTTAGAAAACCAGTGTTCTTTGTAAGAATTAAATTCTGTTTAGTCTGACTGGAAAATAATGTGGTGATGACTAAGAAAATGAGGGCAACTTAATATAAGATCTTTTTTTTTTTTTTTGGCATGGTATGGAGAGATGGTCTCACACTGTTGCCTGGGCTTGAGTGCAGTGGCATCATCATAGCTCACTGCAACCTCAAACTCCTGGGCTCAAGCAATCCTCCCATCTCAGCCTCCCAGCTAGCTGGGACTGCAGGTGTACGCCACCATGCCTGGCCAATATTTTATTTTTTGTAAAGTCTGGGTCTTGTTATGTTGCTCAGGCTGGTCGTATACTCAAGAGATACTCCCTCCTCAGCCTCCCAAACTGCTGGGATTATAGACATAAGCCACTGTATCTGGCCAGTATTAAATCTTTGAGTATTATGAGATAGCTAATTGTAAATTTTAGTAGTTTTCACACACTAAATCAGTGAGTTGTATGTTGTCTTCAGTGGACATCACCTACACTCACGGTACTTTTATGCACTAAAAACTTTGTCCACTGCACTTTTGCAAGTGTAATTTTACATTGAAATTGGAGACCATTTGTAAAATTTTTTTGTTAAAAAAAAACCTTGTTCTAAACATTATTGCCCTTAGAGTACCTGAGGAGAAGTTGACAGTAAGCTGTTCACAGTGCTTATCTCTGTGGAGTGGAAGAGTAGGTGAGGATCATGAAAGACTGGCTTTTTTTATGTTTCTCTGTTGTTTGAATTTTTTGATGGTCATGTATTAATTTTCTAATTAGAGAGAAAAACAATACTGTCCTTTTTGGAGACTTATACTTAAGAATTGACTCTCCCCGCTCCTCATTTTAATTAACTTCCCAAGTCTAACAAGAGCAGTTGACTTTTGGAATTGTGGAATTGGTTGTTGATCATCCATTCTGTGTTTTTTTTTTTTTGTTTTGTATAGACTAGGTTTTGCTATGTTGCCCAGGCTGGTCTCAAACTCCTGGCCTCAAGTGATCCTCCTGCCTCAGCCTCCCAAAGTTCTAGGATTATAGGCAGGAGCCACAACACCCGGCCCATTCTTTACTTCTATGTATACAATTTTATTGACGCTAAAATGCTGCTTTCTTTTAGAGTAAAGAAAGAGATGTGTTCTTGGTAAAGGAACACCCTGATCCTGGGAGTAAAGACCCAGAAGAAGATTACCCCAAATTTGGACTTTTAGATCAAGTATGTTAATCTGCTTTATGTTCCCTTTAAGCCTCTTGCGGACAGGGAATTGGGTTTTATTTCCATTTGTGTATTTGCCGTGTAACATACTGTTGTTACATGCCCATGACATGGTGGACTCTAAATAAATGGTTGCTGACACTTGTGGAGAGAGTCCTCACCTCTAACCGGGAGACGAGTGTTTTAGTTCTGGCTCTTCCCCAAAATGTTACAACTTTGTGCAAATCATTTTTATTTTTTTTTACCTTTGGTTTCCTCATTTGTGATATATAAAAATGCCATTCCACATTCTTTCGAATCTTCCTGTTATCTCAAATTTTGCTCTTAAGAACATTCTTTGTTGTGAAGAAGAATTTGTGTTGCGTATCTAACAAACCAGGAAAAAGAAAATTTCCACTCAGTTCAACAGTAGGGTTCACATTGGCAACTCAAAAGGTCAAATCTTTTAGCTGTGCCTTAAAATGTTTGATTTGCTAGCTTTGAAAATTCAGGATTTCACATAGAAATTCAGATTTCTGTCTGTTGTAAAATGCGCAGTTCTGAATACACTGGCCTTAAATTCCCACGAGTGCTGAGTACCTGGGGTGTAGGTTCCCCAGTGTGCTGCCCCCTCCACCGCCTCCACACAGGTCGACTGGTTGGTTGCCATTCGTCACTGTCCTTAAGCCACTCTGATCCTTACTCATGTGCCAGCAAGGATACTTGCTGATCCCTGAAGCATCTGAGTTTGGGATCCTTTCAGGATTGTCAGTTTCAGTACCCATTCTATTAGAATTTCTCCTGTTTTATGAACATTTCCAGCTTGATTGCCTTATATAGCCTCCTTTTATAATTGGGTATTTTTCCTTCTAGGATCTTAGTAACATTGGTCCTGCTTATGACAACCAAAAACAAAGCAGTGCAGTGTCTACCAGTGGGAATCTAAATGGTAAGGACTTAAACATGTCATTTAAATAGCTTAAATATTTTTAAGTTATTGAATCCAAATGTACCTAGAGTTGGGCATTCTTTGAGTTGACCCTTAACCTGGATATTTATTAAGATATTTTAAAGTCCAAACTCAATTTTTAGGAGCTAGCCAAGGATTTGGCAGATGGTAATGGAGGAGAACTTTTTGTCATTTTGCAACACAGTTTGGTCTTGAGTGAGACATATTTAGCATAAAACAAGGTACAATTTTAAGGTCAGATTGACTGTGTTTATATAAGACTCTCCTTCTATCTCCTCATAACTAACATTTAATTTAGAAAGAATCAGTTGCTCTCTACTTTTTCCATAATTCAGCTGTTATTTAACAAATGAAATTCCTATGCCCATGATCTAATTTTTCTTGCCCTGAAACTTCAGCTTATTCATATGATAGCATTTTTGTATTGATCACCTGCTGCAGCATGTTTTTCTGTTTATTAACCCATCTATCAGGGGAATACCCTTCTTTACTAATGGCCGTATGAGGGTTGGGGTAGCTGGAAGCTAGTTAGCTATTCATCGGACACATGGCATCATTAACTTATCTTTTGGAGTGGTAGCATCTTAAATATCTAATCATTTCCACTTACTAATATTCTAAGATGGGTTGGAAATAACTGTTGTTTTATCTTTTTACACCGTATTTTCCCCTTTTAATTGTTAAAATTTGACAAATACATGGTGCCACTTCTGTTCTTACAGGTGGAGCCACTTTTGGAGGTGAATTCCTCCTCTGTCTTCTTTCAGCCTCTCAGACTTAAGTATTTTGTGGTTTGGAAAATGCTTTTTGCTGAGTTGTGGTAGAAGCTAAAACTAAATGATTTTAAAGCCTTGTGAAAATGGTGGCAATAGCACTTAATATGAAACAGTAGTTCAGTTTAATGTTAGTAATTAAAAGCTTGTATGTTGTCATATTCTGCGTAACACGGCCAGCAGTCCCCTTAGTGTACTGCTTATGTGGTTCAACATGGATCTAAAACTTTTAAAATTAATTAAAATGCAAATGACAATAAAAAACGTAATAGTTTTTTGATTATGGTAACTCTAAAAGTAGAGATAATGACATTGCAGCAGTTTAACATTAAAACCTGTATGAGAAATAGGAATACCATCTGATGTGTTCAAAAGGAAATTCTGTGTAAATCTGGTCCTGTGTATGTGGAATATGACCTACCCTCAATGTCTTGATCCTTTTTATTGCAGCAGAACTGCTGATAATTTACAAGCTTGCCTCAAATTAAGATATAGTTCTCTATGCAGTGGTTTACATAAAGGTGTTTTCCTGCAGTTCAGGGACATTTTTTGGAAGGGGGGAAAATAACTAATTGAGGGGAATGATAGAACTGGACAAGAATTTCAAAAGTTACTATTTCAGAAATACACAAGGTAATATCCCTTGTGGCCTTAGTATGTAGCTATATTTTTTGTATAAAATATAAAGTTGTCTATTGCTCTTAATTGCTCTGAATTGCTCTTAATTCCACAAGCTGGGTTAGTCTAACCTGAATTTTATGCATTGGAATGATCTTGAAGTTGCATTGACAAATGGGTATGGGACTAAAAATTACCTGCTAAATTTAAAGCCACCTTTCTTACTTATGTTCTGTACAACCACTATGGATATCTAGCACCACTGGAGAGAAACACCTTTTTAGTATTTCTGTTTCTGTTTTCCATGTTTGATGTATTTTGTCTTGTTGGATATTCAAGTTAAGTGCTTTAGCAGATATTGTGCCTTTATGGAATATATTGTGCAAGTTCAAGCAAGTGAACATCGACTTACAGTGAGGATGGTCTCTCTTTATGGATGTTTGTATTAATTTGGGTGGAAAGAACTGTATCCATGCAATTGTTTTCATTCTTTTTAGCTGTGGGTGTTTGGAATCTGAATGAGTGACAATGCATTTGTGTCACACCCTCAGAAAGTATACTAGTAGTTGCAGCTCATTAAGAAAGGGAGGTTGAAAATGTAAACATAGGTATCATTATTGCTAGATTGATTTCAGCTCACTGCCAGAACCCAGTGTTCTTGGCTGTGAGACACTCTGCATATTCTTTCAGAACCAGGGTGAAATCCAATATGCTTTCGAGCAGGAAATCCTCCTGTGGTGTTACACAAATGCACATTGGGTGTGTTGGTCCCCATGGGATTTCAGCATCCACCTGGTGCTTCCATCTGGCTCATTGAAAGTAATCTGCCTTCTCTTCAAAGGGGGAATTGCAGCAGGAAGCAGTGGAAAAGGAAGAGGTGCTAAGCGCAAACAACAGGATGGAGGGACCACAGGGACCACCAAGAAGGCCAGGAGGTGGGGAGAATCCCCCCCAACTTGAGTATTATTTGGTGCTGGTAAAGTCCACTAAAGGGAAAAGAGCCCTCTTCTTCATTAGCTCCAGTGTCCATTTTTCCCAAACCTTGAGCACTTTGAGGGGCAAAGTAACCCTAGGTTAGGTATCCTATTTTACGAACTTGATCTTATAAAAACGGACCTCAAGGTAGCATCGTCTGGGGATAAGCCTGAGAAATAAACGTTCTGTTAAGGCATCTTTAGAAAGGATGGATGGGGGAGGGAGTGAAATCAGTACTGAATGTTAACTCTCCCTCTCGTGCCTCTGCCCTTCCCTTTGTCTGATACTGAGATGATGACTTCCAGGTCACTTCTTTAGACTAGCAACAGATAGTAAGTGCTCCTAGCTCCGAGATTCTGTTTATTAGTTTATAATAATAATTGTACTAAAGGAAATCACTGTAAATCACCTTCATCGACCTTCTCCCTTTCTCCCCTGTGATGTGCTGGTTCAGTTTGATAGACATCAGTTCATGCTTAAAGACCATCGGGAAGATCCCTGCAGACTTCAAGTAACTTATCCAAAACCGCTTTGCCAATCCTTTTCATTTCCCTGTTTTGCCTGCAGAGGGCAGAATGATCATTTGAGTAATAAAGTATTTCCTGTGAAGTTGCCTGTGTTCCAGCTGAAATCTAATGAATCAGAGGCCTTTCTTACACAATTAAATGCAGTTGAGCCAGAAGGGTGTTTTAGTTTCTTGATTTTATTTTTTTCCTTTCTGCAGTGACCCTTTGTTTTCTGCTCAGCGCCTTCCCCCTCATGGCTACCCCTTGGAACACCCCTTTAACAAAGACGGCTACCGGTATATTCTAGCTGAGCCTGATCCCCATGCCCCCGACCCTGAGAAGCTTGAACTTGACTGCTGGGCAGGAAAACCTATTCCTGGAGACCTCTATAGAGCCTGCTTGTACGAACGGGTTTTGTTAGCCCTGCATGATCGAGGTATGTAAGGTATTAAAGATCATGTGGATTCAGGTTTGCTTTGAACTGCTGCCATCAGCTTTGTCGGTCTCAAATTAGACATATGTCTCAGTCTCTCACCACTACCCCACCCATCCCTGGACACAGCCAGAATGTGCAAGAAATAATTTCCTTCTCGGTCTTTCCTATAAGCTCTAGCCATTTTATATACATAGGTATGGTTTTTTTAAAGTTCTATTTTGAATTAATTTTAAACTTACGGTTAAGTTGCAACAAAGAGTTTGTCCTCACTAAGCTTCTCTTAATGGTAACATGTTACACAACCGTAGTATTACAGTTATCAAAACTAGGAAATTGACATTGGTAAATACTGTTATCAAAACTTAAAGACCTTAAATTTTACCAGTTTTTCCACTAATGCCTTTTCTTCTAGGATCATATGTACATTAAGTTATTTCTCCTTAGTCTGTTACAGTCTTTACCATAGCCTGTCTTTCGTGACCATAATACTTTTTAAGTGTATTAATTGGTTATTTTGTCATATGTTCCTTAGGGTTTGCTTATCTGATGTTTTCTTATGGTTAGACTTAGGTTATGCAGTTTGTGGAAGAATAACATAGAAATGATGTCTTCTCATTGCATCATCTCATAGGGTTCATGACGTCAGTAGGTCTTATTATTGGTTACTTTGACCATGACCATTTGGTTAAGAGATTCTCCGAGCCCAGCCTCCCAAGTAGCTGGGACTGCAGATGTGTACTGCCATGCACAGCTATTTGGTTTTTTTTAGACAGGATCTTGCTGTGTTGCCCAGGCTTGTCTCAAACTTAGCTTCAACTGATCCTCCTGCCTGAGCCTCTGAGTAGCTGGGATTATAGGCAAGAGCCACCTGCCTGGCTTTTAATCACATTTAAGAAAAGCTAGATGATCTAACAGTTTTCTTCCTTTTTCTTCCTCTCTCTTTTGTTGATATGTCTTATGTTGAGATTTTTAAACTCCTGCACTAATACTTCAGACACTTGACCTGATATTTGTGATTCTTTTTTTGTTTGTTTGTTTGGGGGTTTTTTGTTTGTTTGTTTTTTGAGAGTCTCTTTATGTCACCCAGGATAGAGTGCAGTGGCTCAGTGATAACTCACTGTAACCTTGAACTTTTGGGCTCAAGTGATCTTCCTGCCTCAGGCTCCTGAGTAGCTAGGACTACAGGCTTGGGATTTTTTTTGTTTGTTTTACTAGAGTGTAAGGGCCCCATGTTTTTGTGGCAGTTGTCTCCAAGAATCTCAATAATTGTAGGCCTTGATTTTAATCTCCATCACTGCAGCTCCCCAGTTAAAGATCTCCGATGACCGGCTGACTGTGGTTGGAGAGAAAGGTTACTCTATGGTGCGGGCCTCTCATGGGGTACGGAAAGGTGCCTGGTACTTTGAGATCACTGTGGATGAAATGCCGCCAGACACTGCTGCCAGACTGGGTTGGTCCCAGCCCTTAGGTAAGCTGGGGCCATAATAGGGATATCACAGCAGGTAGGGAGGTATATAGTCCATCTGGCTAAGACTTCAAGATTGTTGGGTTTCTCAGATTGTGTACATAAAATTCAGTTCCTGAGGGTTTAGCTGGTTTGAAATTCCTGGAATATTTTTGTAATTCTTTGCTTGTGAGAAACAGTTTGTAAGCAACTTCACAAGATTAACAAAAAATATAAAAAGGAGAATATTTTTCCTTCAGCAAAGCAATTGTGACTTCCTATATATCTTTTTGTTGGGACAGGTAACCTTCAAGCTCCCTTAGGTTATGATAAGTTTAGCTATTCTTGGAGGAGCAAAAAGGGAACCAAGTTCCATCAATCCATTGGCAAACACTACTCTTCTGGCTATGGACAGGGAGACATCCTGGGGTTTTTTATTAACCTTCCTGAAGACACAGAGACAGCCAAGTCATTGCCTGATACTTACAAAGATAAGGTAAGTTTCTTGTTCTCTCCTCCCCCAACCTGGGACACCAGTGCCTCCAGCTGTGGCCTGTGTGTTCTCTTGTGATGCTGACCCCAGTTCACATGTCTTCCTGACGTTTTATTACAAAAATTTTCAGATGTAACAAGGTTGAAAGGATTTAAGAGCTGAGTACTCATCACCTGGATTCTACCATTAACATATCTTTCATTCATTCTTCACCTGTTTTTTTTTTTTTCATGTACTACAGAGAAAATGGTAGACATCAGTGCACTCCTTAGGGTACATATCATTAGCTAGAGTTCAACCTTGTTTAGTTTTTTCTTTGATATAAAATTTTACAGAATGAAATATGTACATTTTGAGGGTGCATTCACTGAGTTTTGAGTTTGACCTACGCTGTTGAGATGTAGACTCTTATTACCATCACCTGAGGACGGCTCCTCAAGCCTCTGCCCAGTCAGTCCTCACTCCCAACCCCATAGAGGCAAATCACTGTTTTAACTTTTTTCCCCACCATATTTTAGTTTTTACCTGCTTCTGAACTTACTATAAGTGGAAGCACGAAGTATGTAGTCTTTTGTCTCTGGCTTTTGTTACTCGGCATAATGCTTTTGAGATTCTTCCATGTTGCCGCATGTATCTGTAGTTGCTTTTCACCACAGAGGAGTAGTCGTTGTATGAATGTCCCACGGAATGTTTATCCATTTTACTATTAATGGACACTTGGGCTATTTTGGGTTTGGGGCTGTTATGAATAAGATGATATGGAACATTGCTGTGTAAGTCTTTTGTAAACATATGTTTTTATTTCTTTTGGGTCAGTACATAGAAATGGAATTTTTGGGACATAGGGTAGTTAAATACTTAGTTTTATAAGAAATTACCAGACTACATTCACACCAATATATGAGAGTTTTACTTGCTAATATTTATTATTGTCTGTCAACTTAATTTTAGCCTTTTTGATGAATATGTAGTAGTATCTCGTTGTGGGTTACGCTAGCATTTGTTTGACTGATGATATTGAGCATTTTTTCATAGGTTTGTTGGCCGTTCATCTGTCTTTTGGGAAGTTTCTCTTCAAATATTTGCCTATTTTTTTAATTGGGTTAAATCAGACCAGTGTATTATTAGAGGTAATCATTCCTTCCTACTGTGTCATAGCCAGACATAGATTATGCCAAGTGTCAGAACATTTTCTCTTATTCCATTTTTGCATGACAGAGTATGGAATGAAAATGGAAGGGTAGATCCTGGCATGTCAGGAAAAGTTGTGTTAATGGTTCGAGTGGAGCCCCAGGGTAAGTTGTTCCACACACTGCCTGCTTCCTCTCCCAGCCTTCCCGTCAGTTCTTGTCTGCCTGATCCACCAATCAACTCCGAGAGGTCCTAAACCCAAACAGTTCCCATTCTGCTGTGTACAGAGGGGTAGGTACAGAAGACACCTCACTCCAACTCTAACCTGTGGGGGGATTATATAACCTGGAATAGGGCAAGTGAACTATGGCCAAAGCCAAGATTTTTAAGGAGGCATGGACAGAAACATTAAGATTAACATCTGAATTCAAACCCAGAAAAAAAAATGCTACGGGGTTGGGGGGTGGGATAAAGTCTTAGCTGGTGCCCATAAGAATAAAATGCCCATAAGAAAAGGTTGGGGAATGACCCTCTAGGCATGAGCTCTAAGAACACAGCAGGAGCTTTGGGTGATACAGTCTGGGCCTGCTGAGCAGAGATCCTGGTGCTGCCCAGCAAGCAGCTTGTGTTGCACCTTGCAGCCATCTGTCTCAGTCTACAGTGGGAGTCCTTCCACTCCATCTGGGAGTGTTTTGGAGTTGTCCTTACAGCTCTTCAAATTGAAGAAGTGCTTAGCACATTGACTCTTCTGACTGGAGAGAGGGTATGGCACCTGGATGGTTGTTGGAGAGACTTCAGGGGACTGACTTAGGTCTTTGGCTGCTGACTGGTGTTGTCCCCAAGAGCTCCTGGTTCGTGATTTGATCACAGTGGCCAGCTCCCTCAGAGTCTCCTGACAGCACAGGTACTCACTTTAGCCAAAGACCCCTGCCTGTCCCATAGTGGGCTGTCTTACAGTCATCCAGCGGCAGGTGTCATGAAGGCCTTGTGTAAACCTTGAAAGGACTACTAGTGTTTCACAGATCTAGCAGGTAGAAGTGGAAATTCTTGCCCATTGAGGAGCAGGGATGCTGGCCTTCAGCGAGAAATGGGATCTCAGCATCACAAATGGCACCCAGAGCTTTCATCCTGTGTAAACAGTTGTAGCAATTTTGATTTCCCTGGCTTTCCAGCTGTAGCAGTCTGGCATCATCATCTGCAAGGAGCTGGGGTTCATCCTTGATATCCTGAACCCTGGATAGTAAGCTATCCATCTCTTTCAAGTCCTTGGGAGCATTGTATCCCACAGGGACATGAGATCTCCTTCAAGATTTCATCGCAAAGCACATGATTTGCCTCTCCACAAAAAGAAATAGCAGTACAAACAAGCTCCAGTAGGCCATCACCTACGTGACATTTTCCCCAGACAGCCAGTTACTTCCAGGTGCCGTGGCCTCTCTACCTCGCACAGAACTGCTCAGGTTTACCCTGCGGCCCTGCACGTTGGCCTGGGCTCCCAGGCCGTTTCCTTACTGGGGAAAACAAAGGCAGACCCGGCCTGAAAACAGGGTGGATGGGCTGTTCACTTCTTAATGTTGTCCTCTGATAAGCCATAGTATTAATTCTTGGGAAATTTAGTTTATTAAATTTCTCTTTTGTAGTTATTTTTTTCTGTGAATTAAAAACATTTGGCTATACCTAAGTCATGAAGGTATTCTCCCATGTTTTCCTTTGAAAACATTATGGTTTTAGTTTTACATTTAGGTCTCTGATCCACCTTAAATTTTTATGTATGGTATGGAAGTCAAGGTTATTTTTTTTCAATATGGGTACCCAGTTATTCTAGCACCATTTGTTAAATTCTCCCCTTTTTCCACTGGATTTCTTTAATACCTACAGTGAAAATCAAATGACCATATAAGTTGTGGTTTGCTTCTGAGTTCTGTATTCCAGTGATATAATTGTTATCTTTTGTGCCAGTGTCATGCTTAGAGTAGCTTTAAAGTAAGTCTTTAAATTGGGTAGAAGTCCTTTAAGTTCTGATAAGCAGCCTGGCTAAGATCTTGTTTTCATTGATTGTATCATACTGTGGACTCTCATCTCGCTTCTTGCCATCCAGAACTCCTAAGTGTATAGCCCACTAACGCCTGGTTTTATAGAACATGAAGGTCTGCAGTTGCCTCAAAGGATACTATAGAAATTTTCTTAATTATTTACTTTTTCATTTACATTATAAAAATTTGTTTTTAATTTAAATAAACAATTTGCTAGTAACATTTCCATGTGATAGAATACTATGGATCTGTCCAGGAGCTCCATATATATTGATATAAAATGATCTCTAATGTAATATTGTTGAGTGAAAACCTCAAGATGTAAAACAAAATTTATGGTATGTCACCACTTAATATAGCTTTTTTTGCTTGTTTCTTTGTATGTTTATCTTGTGTATATTTTTTATTTGTGTGTGTTTTTTAAGTTTGAAGATACTATATGCCTGAGTCTCTGGAAGGATACCAGGACGCTGGAATAGCGCTTGCTTTTTGCAGGGGAAGCTGGGGATGAGGGACAGAGAGAGGGCGAGACTCTTCCTTTTATGTTTGTGTATCTTGTGAATTTTTTTTACCATGCTTAATACATGTATGTGCTAAGAAATTAAAATTCTAAAACTTAATGTCATATATTTATTTGGGAGTCAATAGTTAAATAGACCCTTGGGAACCTGCATGAAGTAGGTGGCCCAGAGAGAGAAACAAAGTGGCCCTCAAAATGTTTTTATAGATAAAGGGCGTTTCAGCTCAGTAAACTTGTCATTTCTTTTACTGAGATTATTGGGAAATGTATGCATTGATTTTGCCACTTTCATGGCTATTTATTGTGGTGAGCATGTGTGTGTGTTTATATGTATGTATTTCCTGACAGATTTTTTTACTAAGAGCTTTTTTTTGAAAATATTTAACAAGCAGTGCCGTCTGATATTTTTAAAGAAGCACATAGTAGTTCAAAATCCAACAAAACTAAATCACAAAGTTTTGATTTCTGTTGTAGGGCACAAGGGCTCAGTGCTGTTTGTGTGAGTCTGGCTTTTTTTTCCCCCTTGATGTCGCTGATACTTCATGTGCCTGTTTTTTTTTTTTTTTTTCCTTTCTTGATTTTCAAGGCTTTGATAAAGTTCAAGAGTTACTTGTATTTTGAGGAAAAAGACTTTGTGGATAAAGCAGAGAAGAGCCTAAAGCAGACTCCCCATAGTGAGGTGAGTCATGGTCTTAAACACATCAGAATTATAAGGCCTTAAAGATTAGGACCCACAGCTTAATCATAAAATTGAGGAAAATATGGGAGTGGGCAAGGAATTTTCTGGTAACACAGCCACCAGCCGGCAGGAGATCAGGCTGGCTGTCCTGCCTGCGGCTCCTGTGCTGGCTCTGCAGTGCTGGGGGCGTGAGAACAGGAGCCTGACAAGGAAATGCACAAGTCAGATGTCTTTATTCCGTGTCGGGGGTATCAAGGACAGGGGGAGACACACTGGAATGAGAGGAGGTGTGGTGTGGCTAGAGACACTGGAGCTGGTCTGGCCCACCCAGTGTCCTCCAGAACTTACCCTGCTTCCCTGCCCAGGGCTGTTGGGAACATGTCTGTCCAAGGTCAGCGCACAATCACAGAAGGGCTGGCACATCTGGGCCAGCCACAGGGGCCAAAAATAAAAGCGGAAAGGGGTAGGGAGGAAGACAGTTCTGAGCTAGCAATATTCTTCCATAAAAATGCTGTAAAGCCACCTGGGCTAGTAATAGAAGGGAATGTAGGAGAAATAAACTAGAGTTCTGGTTGTTTTTGAGGTGGGGGTGGGGGGAGCAAAGGGAAACAGTTCGTAGATCAAAGGATGATAGAACCGGAAAATAGAGCCAGGGAGGAAATTGCTCTTCTTGGGAAGAGAAAGGAGCCGTTCCTGACAACCAAATATATATACTGGTGAGAATATTCAGGATAATTATGGGAGAGAAAGGACAAAGAAAATGAGGAATCATGGACTGGGACAGAAAATTCTAACAGAACTTTAAAGTAAAAAAGCAGAACTGGTGCAAGGGAAAGTGATTGATAAATAAATAAGCTCAAACAGGTGGAGTTCCAAGGAGTCCATGGATGGCCAGCTTTTTGTAAATATTAATACAATATAATGAGTAAGAGAATGTGGAACTGTTGGGTATATGTAGCATAGGAATTCAGAAAGCAAATAAATCCAAGATCCAATTGGAATAGTGCATGTAAACATGTTTTGGAAAATCTAAAGTATTACATAAATTTAAGACATTTTTATTATACAGGCTATATAATTACATATATATTATGCAAGCTATATAATTAATACTATTCTTAGAATACTGGTCTGGTAGCAGCACCTCTAAAGTGTTTTCCGAGTGAGTTCTTTCTTTTTTCTTTTTATAAATTGTGAAGTAAAGTACTGGTTTTTGTTTCAGATAATATTTTACAAAAATGGTGTCAATCAAGGTGTGGCTTACAAAGATATTTTTGAGGGGGTTTACTTTCCAGCCATCTCACTGTACAAGAGCTGCACGGTGCGTATCTTACGTTCATCCTGTGAACAGAACTTGAGGGAAGCAAGTGAATAGATTGTGATGAAAAAGCAATTGATTGAGTCCTAGAAAGAAATCTGAACAGCCTAAGAGTGACATGGGCATGTGTTGCTACGATTACTGTTGGTCCAAAAACACGTGGGGGTTTTTGCTTGGATAGATAAAGGTCATGCAGTAGTGTGCTCCATACTGTTCATTTGAGTGCATTGTGTAGTGTTACCGTTCAGTGGAAGGGTATAAAGTATATGCGTGCATAAGTCAATTTGGCATTATGTCATGGTAACCTACTACTATTAGTAGCTTTGCTTATGTTGATTTCCTTTTTGTAAAATGTGATCCAGGATAAGATTAGGGCCTGCTCTGTGTGGGTTTTTCTTGGTTTTTTGTTTATTTTAGTTCATTTGAGACAGAGTCTTGCTCTGTTGCCCTGGCTAGAGTGCAGGGGTGTCATTGTAGCTCACTGCACTTCAAACTCCTGGGCTCAAGCAATCCTCCTGCTTCAGCCTCCCAAGTAGCTTCAACTGTAGATGTGTGCCACCACGCCTGGCTAATTTTTTCATTTTTGTGTGTGTGTAAAGACGGGGGTCTCGCTCTTGCTCAGGCTGGTCTTGAACTCCTGAGATCAAGCGATTCTCCCACCGTGGCCTCTCAGAGTGTTAGGATTACAGGCATGCGCCACTGCGCTTGGCCTAGGGCCTGTTTGTTTTTAAAGTAAATTAATTAATTAATTAAAAAGTTAATGAATTGAGGTTTCCATGTATTTTTAGTCTGTCAGTAGCTACCATTGTAGAAGGTAATGTAAAGAAATGTTTAGGTTGTAAACAGAAATCAACACAGGTCTATTTTATTTACCTAATTCTTGATGGACATCAGGCTGTTGACCACTTTTAGTAATATTAATATGTATCTCATTTGTTTTGGTTATACTGGAGTATTACAGCTACGTTTAAAGTGAAAAGTTTCCCATGTCACATTTTTCCCAATATTTTCTAACGTTTTTCTTCATGTCTGCTTTAACTGAATTTTACTCCAGGTTTCCATTAACTTTGGACCATGCTTCAAGTATCCTCCGAAGGACCTCACTTACCGGCCCGTGAGTAACATTAAAACGTCCATGTGCGGCCTCAGCGTCTTTGTCTCTTGCTGCGGCTGCCCCAGTCACCCTGTCCACTTCTCGTTCCCCCTCAGATGAGCGACATGGGCTGGGGCGCGGTGGTGGAGCACACCCTGGCCGACGTCTTGTATCACGTGGAGACGGAAGTGGACGGCAGGCGCAGTCCCCCATGGGAACCCTGACCAGTTCCTGCCTTCTTTCCAGACACAGACTTTCTGGGGAGGAATACTGGGGTTTCTGTTATTATTTTTGAACTGTCTCAAATGTTCTTCCAAAGATGCCGCAGAACACAGCCTCTCCTCTTAGCAAGTCAGAAGGCTGGGCGAGCCTGGGGGGCTTGCGGCCCTTCAGTGTTCCCTCCCCACTCCAGCCGCTGTTCTTGCTTTGTGTGCCACACGCCGACAGCTGCTGACCCCAGGATCCCATGAGCGCCCTGTGGAATCGGTGCTGTCCCACACACCCTGCCAGCTAGTCTTGTTACCTTACTGTATTTTCTAAGGAGTGAATAATCCTTGTCCAAGTGACTAACTTATTTGAAGACATTTCCTTCTGTGGGCATTGACTCCATCTTACCTGTTCTCTAAGGAAGAGGTGGGCCTGTTTCTGAGAACAGCTGACATCAATCACTGTACATTCCAAACCAATCTAAGAGCTGTTTCCTTTTGGTGTGGGTTTGGCTTTGTTATTAATTTTGAAATATACTTTTGAACACTGGGATCTCACAAACGACTAGATCTCTAGAACTGTAATTGTGAGAGAACTTGCTTGCAGCTTTAGCTTTAACAAAATGAGAAACTCTTCCAAAATAAAACTTGTTTTGAAGTTTCGGTGGCACTTTGGCTCCCTTCAGAATGGGTTCCTCTTGGTGACGGTGTCAGAAATGTGGGCGGTGTGAGGAAGGGGAGCCAGCATTGAAAGGAAGAGACAGGTTTCTGTCTCGTGTCAGCCACTTGCCTCTTGCTCTCATTCTCGCCAGCCACATCAGCCACCCCGTTTATTTTGTGAAAATTGGCACCTCAAGGAGGTGATGTTTATGGCGTCCCTCCAGCTCTTCTCTCTCTTTTTTTTTTTT
>CAUYRT010104059.1:0-15120 GCA_963574885.1 Lepilemur ruficaudatus | reverse complement strand
CGCGGTGGCTCACGCCTGTAATTCTAGCACTCTGGGAGGCCCAGGCGGGTGGATAGCTCAAGGTCAGGAGTTCGAGACCAGCCTGAGCAAGAGCGAGACCCCGTCTCTACTATAAATACAAAGAAATTAATTGGACAACTAAAAATATATGTAAAAAATTAGCCGGGCATGGTGGCACATGCCTGTAGTCCCAGCTACTTGGGAGGCTGAGGCAGAAAGATCGCTTGAGCCCAGAGTTTGAGGTTGCTGTGACCTAGGCTGATGCCATGGCACTCTAGCCGGGGCAACATTTGGAGACTCTGTCTAAAAAAAAAAAAAAAAAAAAAAAAAACCCACAAATATTGCATGATCTCACTTATAAGTGGAATCTAAAGAAGGTGAACTCACAGAAACAGAGGGTAGAATGGTGTTTGCCGGAGGCTGGGGTGGGTGATGGGGAAAATGTTGATAAAAGGATACAAAGTTTCAGTTAGGATGAATTAAATTCTGGAGATCTATTGCACAGTATGGTGACTACAGTTAATGTATATTTGAAAACTGCTAAGACAGTAGCTCATAAATGTTCTCATCACAAAAAATTGGTAAGTATGTGCAATAAAGCAGCCTCAGTCATTTTACAATGTATACATGTATCAAAACATCTCATTATACACTGTAAATAGATATAATTTTCATTTGTCAGTTATACCTTAATAGAGCTGAGAGGGGAAAAATAAGGAAAAGGCCAAATTGATCACTTTTAATGCCAATAATACAAACCTGCTGCATTTCTCTCCAACTCCTAATATCAGGGGAGATCATAATGTCTTCTAGAACACTGCTAATTAGTACCAAAATTAGATTCTCATTAAGGAGTAAGTAATGATTATTTTGTCATACATATTAACCGTTACTACATTACCCATTTAAAAACTTCGGTCTATAGATTTGCTTATTTAAAATCACTGTACTATGGAAATGACTATGTGAACATAAGACCAGCTTACTTATCCTGCTTATATAAGGCAAAATGTCCAAATGTTAATAGAAATTAATGACTTCTATTATCCACGTGGTCAAGGATATTTTAGTAAGAAAAAGTCATTAATAGTAGTGATCTTAAATGCTTATTGAGACTCCTCCCAACTTTTCTTTTTATTCTGGTCACAAACTATACCAATAATTTAAAAGACATATACCATACCTGTTTGATGGGCTCTGCAATTAAACATCCAACTACTCTCTTTTCATCAGATATAAAGAGAAAAGTTTTGGTTTTGTTTGGACACTGAGTAACAACTTGCTGGAAGCCCAATTCATTATCAACAAGTTCTTGGACATCTTCCACCTAAAAATGTTAAAACAAAAAAAGGTGAATTTGTTTTTAAAAGTACAGTAGAAACTACACATTTATATGCACAAAATGTATGATTACTACCATTTTAACCTTTTACTTCTAATTCCCTAAATTTATACACCCCCCAAATTATTTCACTGTTGATGCATGTATCTGCTACTTTGGAAACAGGATTTTAAAAACTTATTTTAAAGATCATTAAAAAAAAAAGATCATTTTCACCAGAATGAAATTCAGACACCTGTGAGCCGTAAAGAGTAGAAGTACCAAAACAGATTTGTTTATACTTGATTCACTGTTTATGGTGACTAAACATCCAACCCAAGAAACACAGGAAACACCAACATAAGAAAGAGACCCCAGGGCCATTAATTTCTCAACAATGAAAAGCTTAGTTTATCTTTCACAAGTGAAAGAAGGTGAAAGACAAGCTATGCAGCATTATCTGCTTTCTTGTAATTCTAAATTTAGTTTTGTATAAACTGCAAAAGTCATCCTTAGGCATGTACCCAAGTGTATATTATATGTCAGCAAAGGCAGTTCACACTTTAACAAAGGTTGATTTCTTGGGCGTGGGGGAAGAACAAGGATTAAAAAGATGATGTTCCACACCTTTCTGAGAGCGTAACTTGGATCACGTGGCAGAATTAACACGATTTTCCCATCCCAAAACTCTGCTACTACTCGTTCTTTCTTCCACCCCTGCCAAAGGGGGAAAAAGGGTCACAGTTTAATTTGTGAACAGGAAAACAACAACAACATTAAATAATTTGGTCTGGAGAAGACAAAAGGCTAAATATGAATGATATAAAAAAGACAGGATGAAGTCCTGTCTTAATTAAAAAGTAACATGAGAAGGGAAACAAAAGATGCCTAAAACAAAAGTGCCTGTCCTCAATGGGCTGACACGCTGTTTGGAGACATGTATCTAATAATCTAGTATAAAACAAAACAAAACAAAACAAGAGACCTTCATAGAATTATCAGGGGTGAGCAGGTGGGGGAGGGGTAGTAGGATAAGCAGAACTCCAAGAAAAGGCTTAGCAGTTCTTAGACTTCTGTCCCCTACGCTTGACAAGACTGTGGCGGACAGGCTCACTGTCATACTAAGCACTTTAATCCCAGTCCCTAGCACAGTGCTTTGGCATGTTGACCCAGTGCTTAACTGAAAGATGTTGAAGTAGTATGACATTTGACAAGGGTTTTAAAAAGCTTGGTAAGATTTCAATGAACGTAATGGGGAAGGTGGTCACTCCAGGCTAAGGTAACTAACTGAATAAGCAAAGGTGCAGAGAATGGCAAAAAGTCTGATGTGATTGACTGAATAACTGGAATAAACAAGACTAGAATATCTGGAATAAATTTAATAAGATCCACATGAAGAAAACTATAAAACTTTCCTGAAGGATATAAAAGACATGAGTCAACGGAGTTATACTAAGTTCCTGAACTGGAAGATTCACTATGAAAAATAGAATTTTTTTTGCCCTAGAGAAAATGACATCAGTTTGACTACAATTTCAATCAAAATTCCAACAGGTTTTTTATTTTAGGGGAACTTAATGATAGGCTCATTTTACAGTTTATGTGGAAGAGTAATGTGTAGAAAAAGTCAAGACATTTTTAAAGAAAAAGATGAAAGGGGACTGACTTGACTAGATATCCAAACAGAGTATGAAGCTACACTTAAGAGTATGGTACTGGTACAGAAACAGACAGACTAATGGTGCAGAATGATGTTCCCTAATAGATTCATTTGTATGTGGGAATTTAGAATACATTAAAGGTGACATTGATAATCAGTGTGGAACATGAACTAGTCAAACAGTAATGTTGGCACACTTGGCAACCCTTTAGGAAAAATACAAAGTCAAGATCCAACTCTAATGCTATGTCTTAAAACATTTCCAATGGATTAAAGATCTAAATATAAAATTTATAGCTATAAAAATATTTTTAAAAATACAGGAAATGGGAAGAGGGAGGAGAGGTTGGGTAAATTCACACCTAACAGGTACAATGCACACTATTTAGGTGATGGGCACACTTAATAACATTGACTCAAACTGTACAAAAGCAATACATGTAGCCAAAACATTTGTAACCCAGTAATATTCTGAAATTAAAAATAAAAATATATACAAGAAAAACTTTTTATTAATCTGGGGTTGAGAATGATGTTCCTGAAACCCAGTGGTGGCAAATTAATTAAAATTTCAATTTTAATTTTCTGTGGCAGTATATACCATAAAAAGGTTTTAAAAAACCAAGTAATGGTATTTGTATATTCAGAAAATATCTCTGGAAGACATACAGATGAAACTGTTAATGCTGGATGCTGTGGATAGGGGAACTGGTAACTGAAAGGGGTAGGGAGAGAGAATTTTCATTAGATACACTTTTGCACCTTATGAATTTTGACACATGTGAAAGAAAGCAACCCAATATGGTATAGACAGGCTTCATCAGAAGAATTTGGTTTATTCCAGAGGCCAGATCTTAGAGCTCAAGGGGGAATGTGCCATGTGACAAGGTTGGCAGGGGCCAGATAATGAAGGGCTCAGCTGGCCATGGTGAGGAGTTTGGGTTTTATTCCCAGTGCAATGGGAAGCTGTCAAATTTGAAGCAGAAAACATCAGAATTGTACTTGTATCTTAGAAAGAACTCCCTGGCTGATGGACAGAAAACAGACCAGAGGGGGCAAGAATTTAAACTATACACATACACATTCTCTCATATATATTTTATATACACATATATAGAGAAGGTTGAGGCCAGATTAAGGAGCACCTAACTGCTGGTAAGAGTTTTTTTTAAAAGTATGTAGAATCATACTGGACTTATGTTTTAAGAAGTTATTCTGGTAGCACTGTGGGAGCCCAGTAAGGAAGATGGTTTAATAAATCAAGCTAAAAATACTTAAGGCATGAACTATGACAAAAATACGAAAAAAGGAATGTATTTGAATAGCAGGTACAATCACAAAGATAAGGCTAACCATAGGCTGTGTTTGGACTTGAAAGTTGTTTGATAAAGAGGTAGGACCTCTCCTCTCAGAAAAAGCCTAGAAAAATCAAAGAAAGGTTGTTTTTCTAAAGCCATCTATAAAAGAAGAGATGACAGAGGGAAGAGTCTTCAAGTTTTGTACCTCCTGACTATTCAGCTCTGCTTAGAATACAGGGTATTTATAAAACATTTCTTTTATATTAGGATAGTAAGTTTGAAACAACATCATTAAAAGTTTTAATAGTGTCAGCCTCAAATTTTAAGGACAAGAAAACTGCAGACGATAAAATATTTATGGATGCGTAGATCTTTCGTATTTAATTTGAAAAGTCTCTTTTTTTTTTTTTTGAGACAGAGTCTCACTCTGTTGCCCCAGCTAGAGTGCCGTGGCATCAGCCTAGCTCACAGCAACCTCAAACTCCTGGGCTCAAGTGATCCTTCTGCCTCAGCCTCCCGAGTAGCTGGGACTACAGGCATGTGCCACCATGCTCAGCTAATTTTTTTCTATATATTATTAGTTGGCCAATTAATTTCTTTCTATTTTTAGTAGAGACAGGGTTTCGCTCTTGCTCAGGCTGGTTTCAAACTCCTGACCTTGAGCGATCCTCCCGCCTCAGCCTCCCAGAGTGCTAGGATTACAGGCGTGAGTCACCGCGCCCGGCCTGAAAAGTCTCTTTTAAGGAAATTTTACTTTTAAGACAAATTGAAAAGATGACTTTCTGACTTACCACATATTTGATTCCTTCCAGAAATCTGTGGTGATGCTGAACATGCTGCATTTCATCTTCAGGGTTGGAAGCAGAATATATCATGCCACAAGATTTACACATAGTAGCCCCAAAATGTTTCTGACCTGCATCCTGTAATTGGGTGGGGGAAAAAAAGCCAATCTAAATATATCACAAATAGCTTTAAATTAAGTTCATGTAACTATTCACTCAAATTTCTCCTCATTTTTCTTTTATGCTGGCACAAGTGAAAGACTAAATGAAAGTCTGGTTACTGTACCTTCCTCTCTCCTCCCTCCCCCTCAAAACAAAGTAGAATGAGAAGAGACCTAAAAATGCAATAAATTGATAAAAGTGATAGAATTGTTTCTTTGAAAGGACAGTATAAAAAAAAACTAAGATTCTTCACTAGACCCATAGTTCTAAGAAGGAATAAGATTAAATCATAAAAATTATAGCTAGAATGAACCATGAGACTTCTTTATGAAGCTCTTATATCAAAGACCTAAAATAATCTTATTTCCCTCAGCTTTCAGAGGTCTGCGTGGAAAAGAAAATCTTATTTCAAAGAGGAACGGCAAAAAATTTTAGGATTTCTGTATTAATTATACAGTACTTTTTCCTTAAGCAGTTAGGAATATTAAGTTCTCTATTTTTAAAGAATACTAAGATTCTTTGACCCAAGAGCTTATAAAAAGTGAATATATAATAAAAGTCCCGGAAAAGCACGGATACATTCATGAATATAGGGAAGTCAGGAATATTCAACGGCACAATCTACAACCACTGACAATACCAGCTTCTCAGCTGTCTAACACAGGCCTTGACAAACTTTTTTTTAAAAAGGCCGGATAGTAAATCTTTTAGGCTTTGCAGGCCACACATGGTTTGTCACATACTCTTCTCTTTTTCAAACCTTTAAAACTATAAAAACCACTTTTAGCTTACAGGCCATAGATCAGGTTCAGCCCATGGCCATTGTATGCCAAACCCAGGTCTAATTCGGTATAGCTATTCCCAAAAAATCTTTTGTCAATCAACAATAATTTTCGTTACCTGAAGACAACTCATTCATCACATTCTACTAAAATACTAGCATCGTCCAATATTATCAGTTCAAAAGTCTACTGACTAGCTTTAAATGTGGTCAGTACAACAAAACTGGCATTTATAAAACTCAGAATATCAATAAATCCAAGTTAACTATGCTAAGTTAAAATGTCTGACTTCATGGTCTTTATGTGACAGCCATGACAAGAAGAGCTTTCTTTTGAATTTACTCACAATGATGAGCTGGTCTTTTGATTCTTTATTTGTATCTTTGGCATTAGGATTTTTCTGGGTATTGGTCTGTTTCAAGATGTTAGTACATATGATGGGTCCCACAGAAGACTGTTCTTCAGCTAGAGATCTTGAAATAGAAAGTTGATAAATATGTAATTTTAAAATGTCTGAAGAATTACAATGAAAACAGACATATGTATTTAACATTTACAGAGCACCTTGTGATTTTTAGTGCTTTCTATCTGACAATAACTTGATGAAGCAGTAGGGACAGGAACAATGAGAAACCTGAGACCCACTCAGAGAGGGTCAGTAATTTACTCAAGGTAAAGTAACTAATGATCAGTAGTGTTAAGTCAAATCCTGGTCTTCTGACTCTAATCCCAGGGACTTTCCTCTACAGTATCAGATGCACATAGGTAGAACCACTTTGGAAGTTGGCTTCACCCTTAAAAGATCTTTTTTAGCTTTATCAAATCTTAGGACATTTACCTGTGTAGGTATAAAAAAAAACCCTACAGCAAATAAGCAGACTCTAATACTGAATCTCACAGATCCACAGGAAATCAGAGTTACCAGCATATTATGATCCAACAACTTTTTACCTGGGCTATGAGGCTAATAAATTCACTTTTCCTCATACAGAAAGCAGTATCCCACTACTATAAAATTCTTAAGGAAAAATTAAAAAAAAATGTTTGGCTGGATAGCTGTAGTTGTGCCAACCTTTTCCCATTAGGAAAGAATGTTGGGATTGGCTTATAGAGGTTTCAAACTAGAGCCCTTCAGGCCAAATCCAGCAAACAGATATGTTTTGGGTGGCCCACATGGTGTTTTAAACTTTGGATTAACTATCAATATTTTAAACTCTAGAGATTTCACTTAAAAATGTGTATTTCCAACATTACAAGAAACACTACAAGATCACTAGACTTCTACTCCTTCAAAGAATCAACTAATTAGAGCTTGAAATAGCACATGCTCTTTTAAATGGGGCATGCCGTTCTCCAAGTGGCCCTAGTCTCCACACAGCCTGCTGGCTCTGGAGGCACGGAGTTTGTAACCCCTGCTTTATAATGAAAGGACCTTGGTTTTCCGGGAACGAAAAGGAGTAAAAGTCCTTAGAGAATATAAGTAAACAGGCAAGGAAAAGACTAAGTGCCCAAAGTAAGAACACAGCAGGAAAAAAACTTGACAAGTAAAAAGAAAGTAGAAAAAAACTTACACAATGCTTTAAGCTAAGTCAAGCTGTCTTGTTATCATTTGTCTGAAAAAGTGGATTTCAAAATGACTTGACAAACCTATGGTAAGAGATGTATTTCACACCAAGACTACTACACATATATAACTAAAGCCCCAATCACACTAAATACATTTGCTGTGCGAGATGTACTATTCCATTAGAAAAACTCTGGATGTGACACCCTAAAACCCTCAAACGGGTTTGACAAACTACTGATGGGCTGCTACCTGAAGTATGAAAAACACTTGTCAAGATCACTGACCCCTTCCACTTTATGCAGCCTTTGCTAAGTAACTCAGCTCTCTCTGACCCTGCATGCATGACAGTAATCTCTTTATTTTCATCTTAATAATTGTAACTTTCATACTCATTTGTTTAAATGCCTGTCCTCCTCTAACCATAACCTCGATAGCAGGACCATGTGCTATTTAGCTTCACATCTCTAGAACTCAGGATATAGTTCAATAGCACACAGTAGATGCTCTCTAAATGTCTGTCAAATGAATGAATACAAAAAACAAAAATGTGACTGTGCACCTGGAGAATCTATAATCTACTTGAAGCAAAAGTAATAGATTTGATCACAAGAAATTGCTGTTATCTGATGTCTTGGAGTACACAAAAAAGGAATTTCATATAACAGTGTCCCAATATATTTTTATGCTAGATGAAATTAGTATATATTTTTAATCAGCTAATTGTAGCAGGCTTCTGCTATGGTTTGAATGTCACCCAAAGTTAATGTGTGGAAACATAATCCCTAAGGCAACAGGGTTGGGAGGTAGGGCCTAACGGGAGGTGTTTAGCTCATGAGAGCTCCATCCTCATGAACGGATTAATGCCAATTATTTGTGGCTGCAAGCAAGCTCTCTTGCTGTTTTGTATCCATTCTCTTTGTCCTTCTGCCATGCGATGAGGCAGAAGGAGGGCTTTCACCAGATGTGGCTGCTAGGTCCTAGACTTACCAGCCTCCAAAATGGTAAGCCAAATAAATTCTTGACCATTATAAATTACCTAGTCTGTGGTATTCTACGATAGCAACACAAACCAAACTAAGCTTCCATCTTTAATAACAAGTCACGAAAGAAGACAATACAGATAAGAAAAGGTAAAGATGAGAAAAACTGGATCATGGCCTTGAAAAGGAAAGTTGCTCAACCAACCTAATCACTGAATCAATTTAAGGTGAGGTACTTTAAGAGTAGGAGAATTTAGCCAGGAAGTTCCATGCTTAATACCTCAAGTTATTTATCATCAAATGGGGAGAGAAGAATCAAAGCTACTTAGGAAGATGCTCAGACCATAAGAAACCTCTTTTTCAGAGCTCTGCCACCTATCATGCTCTCTACCTATGCATACCTCCTCCCACTGCAGACTTTAACTTTGAACAGGATAGTGATAGCAGCTAGAATTATGATAACATTAAGCTGCTGTAAGTCACTTACTCCTCTGGCCAGTTTCCCCATCGATAATGTAGGGTGATAATGCTACCTACATCGTAAGGTTGTAAATGCTTATTAAATTTTAACTATCAATATATCATTATTCAGGGAGGGCAATATAGCCTAATGGGCTTTTGATTCAGATATGAATTCTAGTCCTACCCCTAGCACCTAATAGCTGTGCAATCATGGCCAAATCACTAACACTTTCCCAGGCTGAAATGAAATAACAGTATCTACCTTCTGAGTTGCTGTAAGGATTAAGTGAGATAATAGACACAAACTACTTATTATGGACCAGGTAACTATATAATAATGTTAGTAATTATTATTATTCAAGCCTATAAAGATCTTTTTCATCTCTCAACTCATAAATTCTTAGGCAGTGTCTATGAGAGAGACTGATTTAATCTCCTAGTCTCAAAGTTATTCTCCTGTTCCCCTTAGTAAGGAAGAAAAAATGTTCCCTAATTAGCATGAGAAAGAAAAAAAGACCCCGAGGACCTATATAACCAATAATCCTTGAACTTTAAAACAAAAACAATGGTTACCTTTTCGTATTGACCGAAGACACATTGAAGATGGGATAAATGATGGATTTGGAAGAAACTGGGAGAGGGAAAAATGACAATAATTTTCATTATCGTATAAAACCAAAGCTTTAAATCATAAGATTTTAAAGGTTAATAAGACCAAAACACTCACATTACTCAAACTCAAAATTTAACAGTAATCAAGACAGTATGATATCAGTAAAAGAATAAATAGATCAGTAGAACAAAATAGAGCTCAGAAATAGACCCACACAAAGTCAACTGATTTTTGACAAAGTGGCAAAAGTAATTATGTGAAGAAAGGTGAGTCTTCAACAAATGGTGTTGGAACAATTAAATGTCCATATGTAAAATATCACACATACATCTTATGTAAAACTTAACTCAAAATGTATCACAGATCTAAATGTAAAACACAAATTATAAAACTAGAAAAAATATTAGAAAAAGAGCTGCATGAACTTGGGTTTGTCGTTAAGTTTTTAGGTACAACACCACAAGCATAACACATGAAAGAACTCTTATGGTACATCCACAGTTCAGTGATAAATGGGAATTACCACTAATATATGCAACATGGATGCATTTTAAGCACATTACTGAGTGAAAGCAGCCAGACCCAAAAGGCTATATATTACACAATTTCATTTGTATAATGCTTTTACCTGAAAAGGTAAGACTATAGGAATAGAAAACAGATTGACAGTTGCCAGGGAGCTGGGGGAGGGGCAAGTAGTTGACTACAAAGGGTAGGCATAAGGGAAATTTAGGGTGAAGAAATTTATGCCTTTAACAAAACCCATAGAACTGTATATCACCAAAAGTAAACGTCAATGTATACCGAAAGAATAAAAATATATATATATATCAACCAGAATATTGAGGGATCCCAAGACAGAATGCAGACTGTAACACATGAATTGAACTGCATGGCACAACTACACTGAAGGAAGCAGCAGGGAGAAGGAGAAGCTGACCCAGGTAACTTTAGCAAATGGTATTTTGACTAGAAATTAGGAGGTTAAAGACAAAGACTGTATTTAACGATTATAATCTAACAGGTAATTTTTTTTTTCTCCCAGGGGAATGAATTAACAATTTTGAAACTGTTTTACATATATACTGGGGCTGAATAAATAAGTAGGTAGCTAGTGAATGGTGGAACCATGTTTCACCTTTGTGAAAGGGGAAGTTACAGATAAAAGGACAGAATAAACCCTGTGGTACTGGATTTGAGTCAGACATTATTAGCTCATGTTTATTTAGTACATATACAGATGGAGAGAAACAGAAACAATTATAGACATGTGTGGATACACACAGATATTTTCTAGCTGTCTACTGAGAGGGCCTAGAAACAACATTCCAATAGCGACAATCACACCCAGAGTCCAAATCTTGGTTTTTAAATACCATTCTCCAATAAAAGTAACCAGGTTCCTTGGAGAAATAGATGATTCTAGAGCCAGGGTAGGATAGCTACAAGATGAGCCTACAACTGTAGTGCCAAGAAGAAAGAAAGTGCCCCCAAAACAGAAAGACAGGATATGTCACAGAGAAACAACCTAAAAAGAGCTCCCAGTGGCCAAAGCTGGAACAACTTGAGCAATAAAATATTCAATGTAATGGGTTATAACCCAAACATAAAATAAATATTCGCAAGTCCCTACTCATACTGATTCAATCATTTATTTAAATGATTGAATAAATAAAGGGAGAAAAGAGACAAATCTTATTTACAGCAGAATTTCAAATACTGTATGTAGTTATTTTCCCCTTCAGAAGATGAAGCTTAATTCCCACAGCCACCCAAAAAGTAGGTTAGGCTTAATAGTGACTAGGTTTCAAAGAATAAAATACAGGAAAGGCAAAATAGTAACTTTATAGTGGAGAAACCTGACATACATGACCTCAACCTATTAATGAAGGTTAACATCACTAGTGATGCTGTGTAGCCATTATGTGCCCCCTGATACGGTGTGATCAGAAAGGCACTTCACTTCCGTGGTATTCTTTCCCAAATCCTATAGCCACAGTCTAATAATGTGAAAAACATGACACAAACCTAGATTCAGGGACACTCTACAGGGTCTCTGGCCAGTATTCCTCAAGAATGTCAGGGTCATAAAAAACACAGAAACAAGGAAAAGACAGTAAAAATGTCACAGACCAGAGAAGCCTGAAGAGATATGACAACTAAATGTAACGCGGTACCTGGATTGGAGCCTAGAACAGAAAGAACATTAATGGAAAACTCCAAATAAAATCTAGTGTTTAATTAACATTAATATACAAAAACCAATATTTGGTGAACTCCAAATAAAGTCTAATTTCTTAGTTTTAACAAAGGTGCTATGGTACTGTAAATTGTTAACAATGGAGGAAATAAGGTAAGGGATATATAGCAATTCTCTGTACTATAACTATTCTGTAAAAATACAATTATGGCAAAATAAAAAGCCTATAAAAAAAAGACCAAAGTTAAAATAGCAGTTGATTTGAGAAAAATAATAAGTTAAAAGTGGGCTACTTAGTAAAAAAGCAAACTTTAACTTTGCATTAAAAAATAATTAGCGCTTGTCTTCTAGAAACAAGACTAAGGGAGGTGAGAATCTGATCTGGTATGGGTAAGATACTTAACCTAAGTCCATTTCCTCATCTATAAATGGGCATAACAGAACTGATTTCCTAGGGTAATTGGGAGAATTAAATGATAAACTGCATTAATAAACTTTAATCATTTATATACTACTTTTATGACTTTTGCCATATCCTTGTACCATTTATTTTTATTTACTAAACATTTTTCTTTAAATTGACTTAGACAACATACTGAAATAAATTTATTTTAAAAGAAAAATCAGTACTAGGCATACAACCCATGGGAAACACATGATGTACACTAAATACTTTGCACTGCTTGCTACATATTCAGTACTCAGTATATACTAGTTATTAACATTACATCTCAGAATTATCATAATGAATAATTATTCTATATATCATTAGATCCTAAGGGTTATTGTACCAGATTAAGCTTTTAGTTTTACTTTTTATTTCCTTCCTATGAGCTACAGCTTCTCACTACAGTCAACATGTCCTAGAATTTTAATTTATTTCCAAATTTATAGATATAACCAGGTGAAGTTGCCAAGAATATGGCTGGGAAGTAAAATGTTAATTAACCTCTTCATATATTGGGCTTTGATCACAAATATATATATATATGACATACATTGTCTTAAACTCTTATTATTATGGGTAAAAGATAGGGCAGGTATGATTTTATAAGAGCTTAATTTGGCCATGGACACAGATGAATTAAGCACCAGTATTTTGTCTGAAGTTTTAACCTAAGATCTCCTTGTCTCTGCTTTTCAAAATGTACTGCACTTGCTTTACCACAGAAGAGTCACAGAGATAAACATAAGGATACTAACCACAGGCACACTGAGGGGAAAAAACAACCAGAAAATATTTATATGAATTACTGTATATGACACATGTAATGAAGCATTATCACAAGCAGCCAAATTCATGAGTTTTACTTACTTGTCTTGTTCTCACCAAGAGAATACTCTGAAGAAAAACACTTATTTTTATCAAGTTTATATTCTCTTGAAGAAATTACTCCATCTGATGAATCCTGAAAATGAAAAGGTTTTTTTAAAAAAGGAAATCTATAATTCTCATGTGCTGTTTAGTGAAGGAACCCCAACAGATCTGTTTCTAAGACAAAATAGATTAAGAATTACATCTCATGTGATTTTAAATCAATTTTTAGTGTTTTTTAGAAAAATCTCCTCTATTCATAAAATGTACATCACCTTTTAAAAGCCAGAGTATACATATTGTAATTTGTCATCCTGTCAAAAATGTATTATATACCCTGATAAAGATGGCAAAATGAAGATTATAGACCATCACTTCCATAACAATTAAATGAACAAGAAAAATTAGTAAGAATGGCAAAATTTTCCCCAGCAGCCACCAAACTGGAAAGGGACAACTTTTTGTCATAAACTTTGAAAGCAAGCAGCCAAAGAAAGAATAACATTCCGGAGTCACTGGAAAGGCTTCTCCCACAAAGGTTCCCACTTTCCGAACAGGGAAATAGGAAAAGCAAAGTACAAAAAATCCTAACAAATTTCCTTGACAAAACCACTAATTTTGCAGTTATATTGGGGTGTAGAGAAAAAGGAAAAAAAAAACCTCGTTTAAAGCAGAACTTCTATTCAAGACCATAATATCTCAGCAGAGGGTGGGTAACATATCAGTTTGCCATTTCTCAGGACTCCATAATGACTTGGGGAATGGGTATCCTCATGAAAATCAGATTCATCCTTAGCTAGCAGAGATGAATCCTAGCAGTGGGTATTTAACAAAATCCTCAGAGAAAGCAGAGCTGTTCTGCAAATTTAAGATGCACAAAAGCTTAGCTTCTCATTCTACTGAGAACTAGATAGAACTAACACCACCTCCTTAAAGTGAAACTCAGTAAAGAAAATGAAAATAAGGCAGAAAACGGTGTTGCAAAGAATTTACCAGGTCCCCATATCAAGGCTGTACCAAATAGATCAGAATACTTGGGAGATGGATGGGGAAACTGCTTACTACCTCACTTTATTTTGCTGGATTGAGACTTAATTTTAGCTCAATTTTAGCCCAAATGTTTTTTAATTGAGGTAAATTTAAATACAGTGAAATGTACAAGTATACAGTTTGATGAATTTTGATAAACTTACATACCCATGTAACCGAAATCCCTATCAAGACACAGAGGTGTTTTGTTGGTAGAAACAGAATATGAACAATTAGTACAAATATGCTGTCATCGCTTAGCCAGCAAGAATGTCTCCTTTAATAATATACTTGGCAATACTTGATAACAGGAAGAAACATTTACAGTGGGGATTATAAACTTAAATGCCTACAAGGGCAGAAGGTAAGTAAAATTATCAAAACTGATCTAAATACATATATATACTGAGTTAGTGGAAGGAAATGAAGAGCCCATAAGTGTCAAATGATACTAAGCTGAGAGATTATTGCCATGTAGAAATGAGGGCTCTGCTTTGCCACACATTTCAATATTTTGAGACACCAGAAATCTGTTTTCTTGAATTTAAAAAATTTTTTAATTATGTAGGCCAAGCAAAAAACATCCATAGGCTGGATTTGGTTCACTGGCCACCAATTTAGAAACTTTGCCATTGACGTTTTGCTGTGGCCTTCTTGGGGAGGAGAAGTGAACACAGAAGACAGACAACAAACGACAGACACAAAAAGACGGTACAGGACTGCAGCACCTCCTGCCTGCAGCGTCTTTAGTTTTAACTGTTCTTTTGGCATCTGTCCCAGTCTACCCCAACTTTTCCCACCGCTATTTTCTGTTCCCAGAATGTTTTCGTCTCAGCATGGACTGGTTCTCACCGCTCTGCCTCAGAGAGTTGACGTTTGCGTCTCCTCTTTTGCCCTTTTTTGTTTGCGGGTTAAGGCCCCCTGGCTTGTTTGCAAGTCACAAGGT
>CAUYRT010104058.1:0-22392 GCA_963574885.1 Lepilemur ruficaudatus | reverse complement strand
CCCCACCCCCCCCCCACCCCCTCCCCGACCGACCCGGGGCCGGGGGGGGGGCCGCCCGGCGCGTAGCAGTTTGGAGTGGGGGCGATCTGAGGGCGGCCCAGGGCCGGGCCACGCCCCCGGCAGGCTCCGCCCCTCCGTGGTCACACGTGCTTGTATTTGTCTGGGGCCCTCACGTAGCTGTCTTTTCTAGAGGCAGTGATGCTCTGGGTATGGTCACTGGCTGCTCGCTGGCCCTTCAAGGATGCTGGCAGGTTGTGATGGGGAAATTGAGTTCCAGCCTTGTGACACGGCGGCCTCCAAAGTGCTCCACCGGGACAATGTTTTTGGGGCGGGATACAGGTCGGGGGCTCAGGAAGCAGACCCTAACTGTTCCTCTCTCTTCACAGGACATGGCAACCACAGGGAAAGCAGCCCTTTTCTTTGCCCCATGGAGGCTTCCAGAGGAAGTGACTACTATGACAGGAACCTGGCACTGTTTGAGGTAGCTGAGGAGCCATTCTGGGCCACAAGTGTGGCAGGCAGGTGGGCGGGAGCGGCCTATGGGGAAGGACCCGGGCCTCTGCTGAGCAGGCAGTCTGGGTGGTTGTGCCTCCTCTAGTCTCCCCTTGCTAGCCTGGCTCTCCTGGCAGCCAGGCTGCCGTTCCTTTGGTTCTTTGACTGAAACTGCTTTTCCAGAGGCCCCTCAACCCTGCCCCCATTGCCACTTCCAGGGCTATTCACCTCTGTCTTCCTTGTAACCCCTCAGCGAGGTGACCACTCCCTCGGGGTTTCCCACCTCAGGGTTTCCTCTCTTCCCTCCACTCCCAGTTCTTCGCTTTCCTGTGGACTCTTCCTTGTCCTTTTTGGTTGGCTTTTCCAACTCTGTCCCCCTCTATTTCACTGAGACCTGGTCCTTCCCACCAGATCTGCCTCCTCTCTCCACAGTTGCAGCCTTAGTGGATATCTTCTCTGGAAAAATTCCCAAATTTGTGCGTTTGCACTTGAATTTTATCCTTTTGAGACTCGAGCTGAAAAGTGAGGTCTGGATTTAAGGCGCGGTTTAGGCTCCTAAACTCTCACCCACACATTGAGCGCCCCCTATGGCTGAATAATGTAGCTTCCTCAATCTCCACATGCCCCAAAGGGTCTACATCTTCACCTCTGACTCCCAACCAATTTCTCCCTGTGAGTAGGGTCAGAAGGGAGCTGGCCGGCAGGGAAAGGCTACATTGTGGGCAAGAGGCAGGTGGAGGTGCAGTGCTGGGAAGGCGGCAGGAGCAGGGAAAGCAGCCCTGAGAGGCCTCCTCACCTGGGGAAGCAGCAAGGTTCTGCAGTGAAAGCCTTGACCTGGCCCCACCTGGGGATGGCTGGGGAGGCCAGCGTCCCACCTCTGCAATTGACATGGGTGCTCACAGGGACTGGGAGCTGGAGGGAAGACCCTCCAGGAAGATCAGTGTTTGGGCAGACAAGAAGACTTCACTTGTCCCAGACATCCTCTTTTGCCATCCTTGGTTCCCCAAGGTGACTAGGGTGGCTTTTGTTGTGGGGAGTTGAGGGTAGATGTGAGTATGGAGGCCCAGTCATAACTGGGAGGTGGCAGGGCAGAGCAGGCAGGATGAAGTGTGCCATTTGCCAGCTTGCCAGCCATGCCCTGCCCTCTCTCCCCTGAGGCAGGTGATTTTCACAAACGGGCTGGCAGTAATTGCAGCCAAGGTGGGGCAGAGAAAAGCAGCCGCTGGGCTGGGCCTTTGAGTGCCACGTGCTGGGGTGTGGTGCCCACACCTGCCCAGTTGACTGGCTTGGGCTTCCCCAGGCAAGAGTTGGGATCAGGCCCAGGCCTGCCTCAGGGCTTGGCGCAGGGCCAGGCTGCTAGCTACACACAGGTAGCCTGGCGCTGGCCTGGCTCCTTGCCATCTTGCCCCGTGGCTCTGTTTACAGGAAGAGCTGGACATCCGCCCAAAAGTGTCGTCTCTTCTGGGCAAGCTCGTCAGCTATACCAACCTCACCCAGGGTGCCAAGGAGCATGAGGAGGCCGAGAGCGGGGAGGGCCCCCGCCGGAGGGCAGCTGAGGTGAGTTGGTGGGGGCAGCAGAGGGGCCACACCTGGAAAGACAGACGCAACACCATGGAATTGGCTGTTTGCCCACGTGGTGTTGAGCACGCCAGGGGAAGTAGGTGCAGGTGTGGTGAGCCTGGAGGATGGGCACTGAGCGCCATGGCTCGCGGAGACTTCAAGAAGTGTAGGTGACTGAGGAGCTCCTGGCAGGGTGGGGCAGAGGGCCAGGGAGGCCCTCAAAAATGACAGCTGGGCACTGTGGCTCATGCCTGTAATCCCAGCATTTTGGGAGGCTGAGGAAGGAGGATTGCTTAAAGTCAGGAGTTTGAGATCAGCCTGGGCATTATAGGAAGGCCCTGTCTCTACAAAAAGTTTTTTAAGTTAGCTGGATGTGGTGGTGTGTTCCTGTAGTCCCAGCTACTCTAGAGGCTGAGCCCAGGAATTCAAGGTTACAGTGAGCTTTAGTCGTGCCACTGCACTCCAGCCTGGATGACAGAGCAAGACCATGTTTCTTAAAAAAAAAAACAAGAAAAATGAGAGCAACAGCTGACTTAACTCAGCCCTCACTGTGTATGAGGCACCATGCTAAGCAGAGGGCCCAGGTTCTCAAATGTCAACCTCAAAACGAAACTAAGAGGCAGGTGCTGTTATTATTCCCATATTTCAGATGAGGATGCTGAGAGTCAGGGCGTTAAGAAACTTGCCTGGCTGGACGCAGTGGCTCACGCCTATAATCCTAGCACTCTGGGAGGCTGAGGCGGGAGGATTGCTTGAGGTCTGAAGTTTGAGACCAGCTTGAGCAAGAGCGAGACCCTGTCTCTACTAAAAATAGAAAAAATTAGCCAGACGTGGTGGCACACACCTGTAGTCCCAGCTATTCTGAAGGCTGAGGCAGAAGGATCGCTTGAGCCCAGGAGTTTGAGGTTGCTGTGAGCGAGGCTGATGCCACAGCACTCTAGCCTGGCAACAGAGCAAGACTGTGTAAAAAAAAAAAAAAAAAATCAATCAATAAATGAAAGGAACTTTCCTGAGGTGGCTGAGCTAGATGAGATCAATGCATAATGCTGGGAGACACAGCTGTGAGATGTGTAACTATGTTGAAGGCCAGATTACTGGCATCACATCAGGGTGGATGAGGGTGTTGCCTTTGGAGCCAGGAACCTAGTTGTCCCTTGGAGGCCATGCAATCTAGGGCAAATGACAAACCCTCCTGCCGCCCACTGTGTTGGCCCAAGGCTCCACAGCCTGCAGACCCCTCCAATAGCCCCTGGGCTCCAGGGGGACATGTATGTGTGCTTAGTGCCTGGTGGGGCTGCCTGGTGGAGCTTCTTGTCTTCTCTCCTTGTTCCATCACCTGGTCCATCCAGTCCTCTCTTTAGGATGACTTTCACCTCTTTGCCCAGTACCTCTGTGTGCTGGGACTCAGGTTAGCTGAGGGCCGGGGATTTTTCTTCATTTTTGATTTGAAGGCAAGGGACCCTCCCTGAGGTTTAGGAAGGAGCTGGGAGCTGGAGTGTTCTTGGAGGTCAGCACAAGCTGAAGGTGCTCCTGGTTGGGATAAGCCAGGCCTCCAGCCTCAGACCTGTTTGTGAGATTTGAGATTTGGGCCTTGATGGAATGGGCCCAGGAGAGAGGGTAGTCCCAGCTGAAGTGCACCCCTCACCTTGCCCTTCCAGGTGGCAAGCCAGCCCACAATTCAGAGAGGGCAGCTGACATCTTGAGGTCGCACAGACCCAACCCCCTAACCCTATCTGGCTGGCTGTGATTTTGCTGGCATGTTCTGTACTGCAGATAGCTGAGAACCCTGACTGACTCCACTGTCCTATCTGGCACTGCAGGGGCATCTCAACTTCTCAGAGTGTTGCCTGTGGTGGGGGAAGGGCCCTTAGAGCTTCATCCCTGTCCCTTCAGGCCAAGCTGCCAAGCCAGGGAGTTGGTGGCTGGGAGTGACAAGACCCCTAAGAGAGGCTAGTGCATGTCTCAGCAGGAGGGGGAAGGAAGCCTGGGCTGGCGAAAGGCCATGGTCCTTTGGCCTAGTGGGCAGCCTGTGAGGATGCTGGGTCCAGCCTTGAGTTACCTACTGAGCTCACCTGGCCCCAGGGTAAGGATGTGAGAGGGAGGTGGGTTTCCTAGCTCCAGTGGCTTTTCCCTGGAGGAAGGAGCAGCCTGGTCGAGTGCACAGGGAGAGTGGGTAGGAAGCTAGGGCCCTGGGGCTGCTTAGCTGTGGTGCTCACCCAGGGCAGGTCTGAGCGGGGACCTCAGGAAAGGAAGGCTTGAGGCAGGAAGAGTGGGCCTCCAGCCAGACCATTTTAAGGCCCAAAGGCAGCCTCTCCCTAGCAGCCACTCCAGCTCTGGCCCGGACTTTTGAGGCTGCCAGAGGTTATTTGGGGATGCAGAAACCATTTCCGGCCCTGCCCTTTCCCACACTGCCCTTTTCTCAGAATGACTCAGCCTAGGCTGGGGGTGGGACTGGGAGCTCTTGTAGCCACTGTGCAGTGGGTGGTATCATCTGAGAAGGGCTCAGACACAGCCCTGGTGAGATGTATCTGTCACCTACACTGCGCTGTGCAGGATAGGTCAAGGAACTGTTTGGTCTTGCCCAGGCTCTTCTGAGGTCCTTTAGGCAGCAGTCCCCAACCTTTTGGTACCAGGGACCGGTTTCATGGAAGACAATTTTTCCACGGACCTTGGTGGTGGTGGTGGTGGGGGGGGTGACAGGGGACACAGAGCTTAGGCAGTGATGTGAGCAATGGGGAATAGCTGTAAACATAGATGAAACTTTGCTCACTTACCTGCTGCTCACCTCCTGCTCTGTGCTCTCCCCACCCCCACCCAGTTCCTAAAACGTGGAGGAAATTTTTCCGCCGCAGCTTTAGGCCACACAACGAAGGTCCTACCTGCCAGGCCAGGATCCTACAGAAGATTCGTATGGCTACATAGTTCTCTCCCCACCCCAGCATCAGGGCAGCAGGAGCCTTCACTGGGGCTCCAGTGGAAGCTCTCAGGGCCCCATTGCCCTGGGTGACATTCAGTTCTTTAAGAAGACACCAGTCTGCCTCTGTGCTCTCAGCCTCTGCCCTGGCCCCTGGCTGGTCCCTGCTCTGCCCTTAGATAGTTGAGAAATCCTGCCTGGGTCTGCACATTAGAACTTCCTCAGCTGCCCTATAGCCTGAGTCCCCTCGCTGCAGGATTTTCCCAACAGCATGTCCCAGGGGCTTCCATGGCACCACTCACTGGGTTGAGAACCTGTCAGGCACTTGCAGGGCCTGCTGGTGATAGAAGAGTAAACAAGCCAGGTCTACCTAGTGTGGTCATGAGACACGCAAGTAAACAGTCCATTACGATGACCTGTGGTGATCACTATAGTAGAAAGCTGTATCAGATGCTGAGGAAATGTAAGAGGGAGTACCAGCTGCACCTTAGGCAGCCCAGAGAACTTGCTGGAAGATGTAATAGTTAAACCTCCTGCAGGTTTCACTGAAGAGTTTGCCAGGCAGTGAGGCAAAGCTGACGCCTCAGGCAGAGTCCAGCACATTCCCAGGTTCAGAGAATCTGAGGGCCTTATGTGGTCAGGGGCTGAGGCTAACAAGGGAGGTGATGGGACATGTCTGGTGGCCCAAGCCAGGAATCTGGGCCATACACTGTATTATAGCACAATGCAGAGGGTTTTCAGCTTGGATGATGAGATTGGACTTGGTTTTCAGAGACCTACTCTGACAGCAGAGTGGGCTGAAGTGTATGGAGAGGTTGACAGGCACCAGAGGGTGCCACAGAGGTGTACTGTCCCAGCTTCAAGGGACTAAGGCTGGGACAAGGCAAGCTGGTCTTAGGGCAGCAGGGAGGCAGACTGGGTAGGGGTTGGTGTCCACTTGCACTGGAGTGGGAGCTTGGGGAGGGGGAGGGCCAGAGACGACATCTTGGATTTTTGCTTGGGTGACTTGGGGCCTGCTGGCTGAGAAGGTAGAGATCTGAGACCGATTGCTCTTTCCAGAAGTTTAACAGGAGAGAGGAAGGGAAGAAGGCAGTACCTTGAGGGAGAGTTAAGATTCAAAAGCTCACACGTGGTATTTTAAAAAGAATCAGATTTTACACCTCTCCAGTCATAACTGTTGCCGTATGTGAAAGTCAGTAGAGACATCCTAGCTGTCACCCCCACCTCCTGTGTTCCCTAGAACCCCACTAGGTGTGAGGGGCTGCTCAGTGTCTAGGGCTGGCCCTCCATGGTGCATCTGGGCCCCTCTGATGCTCTCTTCACCCCCTCTCCTGCCTGCATAGGCACCCAGCATGGGCACCCTCATGGGGGTGTACCTGCCCTGCCTGCAGAATATCTTTGGGGTTATCCTGTTCCTGCGGCTGACCTGGATGGTGGGCACGGCCGGGGTGCTGCAGGCCCTCCTCATCGTGCTCATCTGCTGCTGCTGTGTGAGTGTCCCAGCGGGGTCAGGGGTGGGCTGGACACAGGCCATGGCCACCCTACGGAGCCCACCCAGCTGCTCACCCAGGCCCTCCTTCCCACAGACCCTGCTGACAGCCATCTCCATGAGCGCCATCGCCACCAATGGTGTTGTTCCAGGTGAGTGAGTGCCACCCAAGGCCTGGTGGGGGAAACAGGGCCCAGAATCCACCTTGAGCTGCCCGGGAACCCACATGGCTCACTCCTATGCCCCCAGCAGTTATCTGGTGGTCCTAGTCCCTGACTCTAGGACAGTGCCACCACTTAGGAGCTTCCCTACTTGACAGAGTTTGAGACTGCTGTTGTGTTTTGTTTTGTTAGTATAAAAGTAATACCAAGAAAAAGGGCAATGTTTGTTTGCCATAAGAGCATTTGAAAATACAGAAAAACGTAGAATGGAAAATTGAGGCTGGGTGTGGTGGCGCACCCCTGTAGTCCCAGCTACTCAGGAGGCTGAGACAGGAAGATCCCTTGAGCCCAGGAGTTGGAGGTGAGCTATCATGATGCCACTGTACGCTAGCCTGGGTGACAGAGTAAGACCTGTCTCAAAAAAAAAAAAAAAGAAAAGAAAATTAAAAGCATCTGTAATCCCACCATCCTGAGTTCATTACTGTTCACCTTTTAGTATGTGGTCATAGGGTCTTATAAAGTATTGGGTATACACTTGCACACAAATGCACTCTTTCCCTTATATGTGTATATGTCTATATGTATATATCCATGTGTATATATAGATATACACGTATTTGTATTTCCCAAATGTGTATGTATATATACACATATGCATGCATATGTATGTATTTACATGTGTATTTCCCAAATGTTGGAAACATTTTTTTTAAACAGGATTCTCCATGGTAAACTGTAACCTAATTTATATGATTATCCTCCTACTTGTGGGTTCTACTTTTTCACTCTTGTAAACATTGTCATGAACAGCCTCACACAAATCTCTGTTCACGCCCCTGGCAGTTCCCTTAGGAGAGGGTCCTAGCAGTGGGATTACAGCATGAAAGGGATTGATCATTTTTTAAATTCCTTTTTTTTTTTTTTTTTTGAGACAGAGTCTCACTTTGTTGCACTGGCTAGAGTGCCGTGGCGTCAGCCTAGCTCACAGCAACCTCACACTCTCCTGGGCTCAAGAGATCCTCCTGCCTCAGCCTACCGAGTAGTTGGGACTACAGGCATGTGCCACCATGCCCGGCTAATTTTTTCTATATATTTTTAGTTGGCCAATTAATTTCTTTCTATTTTTAGTAGATACAGGGTCTCACTCTTGCTCAGGCTGGTTTCGAACTCCTGACCTTGAGCGATCCACCCGCCTTGACCTCCTGGAGTGCTAGGATTACAGGCATGAGCCACCGCGCCCGGCTCATTTTTTAAATTTCTTTATCCCTGTTCCCAGATTTTCACCAGAGAAGTTTTATCAGGAGCAGATACAACCAACATGGGATCACTCTTGTCCCCCGTACACTTGCCACCCTGGGGCCCAGTTTTGGCTCTGAGTCTTGCCAGGGGTGTTAGACCGTGACAGAAGCACAGACTCAGGGCAAGAGGGTCAGCCATGACTGCTCACCTGGTGGCAGGCCCTGTGCTGGGTCCTGGGGGGCAAAGACAGGACAAGACGCAGTCCCTGCTCTGGTCTGGAGGGGTCAGACTAACAAAGGCGCGGGCCTCTGGAGGGGTGAGGTGTGCTGAGATGGGCCACACTCAACCAGAGGAGGCTGTGGGGACTGCCCTGAGTGCAGGGAGTTGGAGGACAGTGGCTGCTCTGTCACTGCTGTGGACCTAAGAGCTGCCTCAGCAAAGTAGTCATTTCACTGGCCTGTGCTGGGCGTTCTTGTCATGTGGGAATGGGGTCCAACGCCAGCCATGCAGCCTTTCTCATCTGGAAATGGGAAAAGCAGTCCCTGACCCTCTGGGTGGGGTGAGGGCCTCTCATGGGAGGACCCCCTTGAAGAACCACCCTTGACTTGTGTGCACTTTTCCTTTCTCTGCTGTAGCTGGGGGCTCCTATTTCATGATTTCCCGCTCACTGGGGCCGGAATTTGGAGGCGCTGTGGGCCTGTGCTTCTACCTGGGAACGACATTTGCAGCAGCCATGTATATCCTGGGGGCCATTGAGATCTTGCTGGTGAGTCCGGCTAAGCTCTGGTCAAGTCAGGTCATGTCCAAACAGTCCCTTTGGATTCCAAACAGAAGGCCCAGGTGGTTCATGCCCCCCGCACCTCTGGCCAAGGCCTGGGGGTTATAAAGCGGGAGGCCTCAAGAGAGAAAGACCTTTGCTCAGTCCAGTCTGCCTTTCACCTCCTTGCCAGTTTGGGCCAGGCAGGGAAGGGGCCTGGCTGCCTTCGCCTTGGCCCTGGATGTTCCACCTACCTGGGGACCATTTCAGCCATGGCAGGGGGTCCCTGCTCTGTTGCACTGAACTCAGTGACAGACATTGGTGATGACGCAAAGATGGCCTCCTGGGCTTGGGTGGGCTCTGGCCAGCTCTCCGCATCCCCCCCCCCCCAGGGCTCTGCACTGGAGAAGCAAGGAGATCTAGCTTCTCTTTGTCCCTCAGTCGGGGAGAGTAGCCACAGGACCCTGTCTGGAGCTTGGTGCCCCCTCCATGAGCCACATGGGTACTCTTCAGACTCAGCTCCTCACTCCCCCTGAACTGCCCCAGCCCATGGGAGCAGAGGTGGAGGGGCTGTGGAAGGTACAGGGTGACAGGTGCCCAACCCTGCCTGGCTACTCCAACACTTCCAAGTCCTCTACCTGCAGTATAGATCTTGTGCCAGGATTTTCTGATTTGGGGAAGATTTTTTTGTATTTGTTTTCTATTTCTCATATTCCTTATACATTTATTATTTGGCATTCTTCTGTAGGAAAAATTTGTCCCTTCTCCCCATTTATTTTTTTATTCAACCATGTAATTATATCTGTATGGACTTCTAGATATTTATTCTTTGGGTTGTAATACAATACTATCATTATTTTATTTTGCTCAAACTCTTCCACTGTGGCTATGCAGCCATTCAGGTTGGCACCTGTGTCTGGATCCTTTTTCATTTGTTTGTTTTCAAATAACAGCTTTATTAAGATACAATTTACATTCCATGCAATTCTCTACTCATTGAAAGTGTACAATTCAGTGGTTTTTAGTATATTCACACAGTTGTGCAAGCATCACCACAATCAATTTTAGAACATTTTCATCCCTCCCAAACGAAACCCCATCAGTAGTCATTCTCCCTTCCCTCCCAGCCCTAGCAACCACTGATCTGATTTCTGTCTCTATGGATTTGCCTATTCTGGACATTTCATATAAACGAAATCATTATAATATGTGGTCTTTTATGACTGGCTTCTTTTACATATGCTTTTAAAAAGAAAACCAAAATGACAGGTTTTACTCTCCAAATAGGAAGGTCAAACCCGCTCTCTGTCATCTTGTTTTAGACCTACATTGCCCCGCCGGCTGCCATTTTTTACCCATCCGGTGCCCATGACGCTTCAAATGCCACCTTGAACAATATGCGGGTGTATGGGACCATTTTCCTGACCTTCATGATCCTGGTGGTGTTTGTCGGTGTCAAGTATGTGAACAAATTTGCCTCGCTCTTCCTGGCCTGTGTGATCATCTCCATCCTTTCCATCTATGCTGGGGGCATCAAGTCTGTTTTTGACCCTCCTGTGTTCCCGTAAGTAACCCATAAATTTGTCCAGGTATTGCATTGATGTCTGTCCCATGTAGGCAGCCTTTGATGCCTTGAATCCCAGAGACTTTAGGGTGGGAACAGGCTGGGGCCTCCAGCTGAGCAGGTGCCAATGCTTTTGTCCCCACAGGGTATGCATGTTGGGCAATAGGACCCTTTCCCGGGACCAGTTTGACATCTGTGCCAAGACAGCCGTGGTGGACAATGAGACAGTGGCCACCCGGCTATGGAATTTCTTCTGCCACAGCCCCAACCTTACCACTGAATCCTGCGACCCCTACTTTCTGCTCAACAATGTGACCGAGATCCCTGGCATCCCTGGGGCAGCTGCTGGTGTGCTCCAGGGTGGGTCCCCCCTCTCATCCTCCTGCTCCTGAGCCCATGGGCCAAGCAGGAGAGCAGAGCACAGAGCTGTCCTTGTGTGTCCAGCTCAGAAATGGGGGGCAGTTCTGGCTGCCTTCCCGGCCCAGCAGTGTTCTCTCAGTCTGGCTCCTGGCAGCTGAGCTTTGGGTGAGCAGAGCCTGTTTGGCCAGCATCCTAGACCTGCAGCAGTCCCCAGAAAGTGCTGGCAGCCCCTCTTCCCACCGGCCACCAACCCCTGACGCTGCCTGGGGATGTTCCCACAGGAGCCATAAAGGGCCTCTGTCTGGGAGGCAGGCATGGCGGGGCCCTGGCTGATAGTGGTCCAGCCACTTTTGTCTGCCAGACTTCTAGCCAGAAATCTCCTTGTCAGTGGCCGCAGCAGCCTGGGGCTGACACTGCAGCCACTGGGCTAGAGCTGTCCCAAGTTCCCAGAGTGTCTGCAGCCAAACTGCCTGGGGCCGTAGGTGGAGCTGTGGTGGTGACGCTGCTGCCCCCACAGAAAACCTGTGGAGCGCCTACCTGGAGAAGGGCGAGGTGGTGGAGAAGCACGGGCTGCCCTCCACAGATGCCCTGGGCCTGAAGGAGAGCCTGCCCCTGTATGTGGTGGCTGACATTGCCACGTCCTTCACCGTGCTGGTTGGCATCTTCTTCCCCTCAGTAACAGGTGAGCACCTCTGCCCACCCAGCCAGCCCTGCCTCCAAACCTGGGGAGTCCCTGAGGGAGTCTTGTCTGTTTTTGGAGGCATCATGGCTGGCTCAAACCGCTCTGGGGACCTCCGCGACGCCCAGAAGTCCATCCCGGTGGGGACCATTCTGGCCATCATTACAACCTCCCTCGTGTGTATCCTTTCCCAGGCCTGGGGCAGGGGTGGGGGACAGGGAACAGGAGGCACCTGTCTGTGAGTTCCAGCCGGCAGGCACAAGCACTCAACAGAGGCATGCATGTATATATACACTCACACTTGAGGGACACACACGTACACATGCCATGAAACCCTCAGCTGTAAGTGTCCCAGCTGTCTGCTGGCTAAGACCGGGACAGCCATGCGTAGAGGCCTTGCTTTCCTTGACGCCACTGCAGACTTCAGCAGTGTGGTTCTCTTTGGCGCCTGCATCGAGGGTGTGGTTCTCCGGGACAAGTTGAGTGAGCTGGGCCCCTCCCTGTAGCAGTGGCTCAGTTTTGCCCGAGCTCATTCCAGATCCTTCCCCCGTCCCCACCACCATGCATGGTCCCACACATGTCCTCGGGCTGCTGGCTGCCAGTGGTGGTCTGTGCCACCAGGTGAGTCAGACTCCTAGAGGACTTTTGCTTCTGAGAGGATGGTGACATCACAATCAGGGCTGGGCCAAGGGGGAAGGACAAGGCTGGCAGACTGGCCTTCTCCCCTGAGAGGCCAGAGCACTGCCCCCTGTGTCCTGCCTCCTGATCCTTGACATCCTTTGCTCTGGGCCGCCCCTGTAGGTACGGTGACGGCGTCAGCAGGAACTTGGTGGTGGGCACGTTGGCTTGGCCTTCGCCCTGGGTCATTGTCATCGGGTCCTTCTTTTCAACTTGTGGCGCTGGCCTCCAGAGCCTCACTGGGGCACCACGCCTCTTGCAGGCCATTGCCAAGGACAACATCATCCCCTTCCTCCGGGTGAGCCCTGCGCTCCCCCACGGCCTAGCTACTACTGGGCCCCTCACCCGGGCTAGAGAGAGAGGTAGGGAATACAGATGCACATGACCTCGTCACGGTGGCCCCAGGCCATGTAGCCATCCATGGGGAGCTCCTGAGAGCTGCTCTGGCCCTGGCCCTGCCATGCCGTTGGGAGAGCTGCTTGGACCCACAACCCATGGCCTGTTTATAGCTCATCCAAAGCAGAAAGGCCTGGTGGGGTGGAGCCAGGGAGACCGTGGTCCCGTGTGGATAGGCCTGGGTGTGGCCAGAGCCCCAGAGGAGGGCCCAGGTGGTGATGGCAGCCAGACTGTACCTTGGGGCCTGGGTGTGGAATGAAGGTGCTAGGACCAGCTTCTTCCCTGGTGCACACAGGTGTTTGGCCATGGGAAGGCGAATGGTGAACCCACGTGGGCACTCCTCCTGACTGCACTCATCGCTGAGCTGGGCATCCTTATCGCCTCCCTCGACATGGTGGCCCCCATTCTCTCCATGTGAGCTGGAGGCCGGGGCAGGGGGTGGTTTTGGGAAAGGCTCCCTGGACCCCAGCACCTCCCTGTGACCCTGTCTGGTGCTGAGGGTGCAGCTGGGAGATGTGGCAGCCGCCTGGGGAGGTGTTGCCTGGCAGGGCTCAGCCTAGCCCTGCATTCAGGAGCGTGCCTGGCACCTACGCAGGAGCTGTAAAGAGACCAATATGTCCCACGCACCTCTAGTAGTGTCTCCACAGCAGGCGGCCAGCAGACCTCCACCCCAGGCAGGGCAAGCACCAGGTCCCTCATGCCTTGATGAAACCACCACTGCCCTGTCCATTTTCAAAACCATTTGCTTTTAAAGTTCTGGAATCATCTGGACAAATCAGTATGTCAGTGCCTTGCAGGCAGTGGTTAGCATGTGGTGATTCCTGGGGCCCTCAAGGCAGAGCTTGCTTGGTTGCTGTGTTACCTCTGCCCTGCTGAGGTCCTTACACACCCTGCTCCGGGGTGGGTGCTCTTCTTGCTTGCATGGTTGAGAATGGCCACCCCCTTTCTCTGCCCCTCTCAGGCCCCAGACCTGACAGCCCCTTTTTCCTGTGCAGCCTCCATCCCAGCCACAGCCAGGCCTATGCTCTCTTGGCCTCCCCAACATACCCACCCCTCACATAAATCCATGCCTGAAACTGTTCTTGCTGCAGTCATCTTGGGTGGTGCCCTCCCCCCGGCCCCTGCCCACATGAGAGGGCATATCTTACCCGTTATTGCGTGGCTCTAGCTGGCTCTAGCCTTGTTCCCAGCACGCCCTCTCCTGTGAGTCCTCCTGCCTTGCTCTGCCCTTCTCTTCGGCCAGCTGCAGGTGAAGGTTGGTGCCCCCTCCCTTAGCCCATTGCTCCTCAGCTGCCTTCCCAGAGGGCTTGCGCAGCTGGCCTTGTCCACATCCCAGACTCCCACGCCCACTGTAGCATCTCCTGTGTCTGATTCGGTGCATTCGAATGGTCCTGGTCATCTTCTCCCGACCTGCTCCTCCTCCCCACTTGCATGACAACCCCTCATGCACCTGGTTGCCCATGCTGGAGAGACCTGAGGATGTGCAGCCGGCTCCAGCCACGGCACTTCCACTCCGGGCACTGTCCTCCTCCTGCTGCTCTTCCCATCTCCACTGCCACTAGGCCCCGAAGACACCTTCTCTGCAGTGGGCCACTTGCCTCGGGCCATGGAAGCGGATGCTGTGGGCTTGAGATGACCTGGCTGAGCCCACACAGGGCAGGGCCGTGGGGAAGCTCAGTTTCAAGTCAAGGCCCAGCCAGATACCACATCCCTGGCAGCCAAGGAGGCCTCTGTGCCAACCGCCTCCCTGTGCTCTAGGTTCTTTCTCATGTGCTACTTGTTTGTGAACCTGGCCTGTGCTGTGCAGACGCTCCTGAGGACCCCCAACTGGCGGCCCCGGTTCAAGTACTATCACTGGTGAGTGCCCACTGGACCCTGAGCCAAGTCCGCTGACACAAGAGATACTGGGGACTCCAGGAGCCCCATGCTACATGAGGTTTGGGTTTCTGGACGGTCCTTGTCCGGGGTGAAACAGTGTGGGGAGGGAGAATGTAGGGCTGGGGGTTGACCTGTTTCTCCTACCCAGCATGTGATCTGGGACCACCAGAGCATGGTCTAAGCTGTGGCCTGGGGCCCTACTGGCCTTGCCCTGATTCTGTACCCTACTCTGGCCCAGGGCACTGTCTTTCCTGGGCATGAGCCTCTGCCTGGCCCTCATGTTTGTCTCCTCCTGGTACTATGCTCTGGTCGCCATGCTCATTGCGGGCATGATCTACAAGTACATCGAGTACCAAGGGTGAGTTAAGGGCTGCTGCGTGGCCTCTGCCAGCAGCCTGTACAGCGCTGAGGGTGCCCGGCCAAGCAAGTGGGATGTTGGGTTGCTGGGGAGCTGGGCCATCCTTTGCTAGCCACCGTGGGTGCTGGGACTGGGAGGCTGTGAGACTCAGGGTGCCCAAGGGTGGCCTGGAGGATTTCTCATTCACGTAGACAGAAACCTCTGGGTGGGAGCAGGGGCTCACCAGCTGTGGTGGCATCTGCAGGGCTGAGAAGGAGTGGGGTGACGGGATCCGAGGCCTGTCCCTGAGCGCTGCCCGCTATGCACTGCTGCGGCTAGAGGAGGGGCCCCCTCACACGAAGAACTGGCGGTGAGTTGACACTCAGACGCTGGCAAGGGCCATCCCAGGGTTCTTAGGGGGCAGGAGGGTCAAGAAGTGCTGGCTCCCCCTCCTAGTCCAAGTTCTCCATCCCGGGGGTGCCGGGGCACCCTCCCGCTTGTGGATCCCTGCCCCCAAACCTGTGGGGGCCATGATCTGAGGAGGGAAGAGGAGGAGGGACTCCCTGGACATCTGGCCCTGGTCTCAGGCCACCGCCCCATCTGGCACCGCAGGCCTCAGCTCCTGGTGCTGCTGAAGCTAGATGAGGACCTTCACGTGAAGTACCCACGGCTCCTCACTTTTGCCTCCCAGCTTAAGGCCGGCAAGGGCCTGACCATTGTTGGTTCTGTCATCCAGGGCAGCTTTCTGGAGAGCTACGGCGAGGCCCAAGCCGCTGAGCAGGTGCCTGCTGCAGAGGGTGGGAGCCGAGCCGGACTAGAGGTGTCTGGGCTGCAGCTGGCACATAGGGGATGGGACCAATCCTAGTCAGCCAGGTGGCCAGCACTGCTGCCACCTGAGAGGTGGAACAAGGGCAGTCTAGCTGTCCCAGCTTGAAAATGTGGCCTCTGGGTGGGCAGCTTGTCCCCATGCCCTCCCCAGCTCCCAAGTAGTTTTGTACACCAGGCACCCGGGGAGAGAGCCCAGCAGGGAGGTGCTGACGGCCTTGCCTCTGACCCTGGGGTGTCCCTGCAGACAATCAAGAACATGATGGAGATCGAGAAAGTGAAAGGCTTCTGCCAGGTAGTGGTGGCCAGCAAAGTGCGTGAGGGGCTGGCCCACCTCATCCAGTCTTGCGGCCTGGGTGGCATGAGGCACAACTCTGTGGTACTGGGGTGGCCCTACGGCTGGCGACAGAGTGAGGACCCGCGTGCCTGGAAGACCTTTATTGGTATGTGAGGGGCTGGTGCTTGGGTTGGGCCAGGGACTGGGGGTCCAGTGAGGTGGCAGAGGCCAGAAGGCCACAGACTGGTGGTCAGCAGTGCCCCTCGTCCCCAGACACCGTGCGCTGCACTACAGCTGCCCACCTGGCCCTGCTTGTGCCCAAGAACATCGCCTTCTACCCCAGCAACCACGAGCGCTACCTGGAGGGCCACATCGACGTGTGGTGGATCGTGCACGACGGCGGCATGCTCATGCTTCTGCCTTTCCTGCTGCGCCAGCACAAGGTGGGCCAGGTGGCTGGGCGCAGCCGGGAGAGGCTGGGCCCTTGGTGGGGGCTGTGACTGAACCAGCCACCTACTCTGTTGCCACAGGTTTGGAGGAAGTGCCGCATGCGCATCTTCACAGTGGCCCAGATGGACGACAACAGCATCCAGATGAAGAAGGACCTGGCCGTCTTCCTGTACCATCTCCGCCTTGAGGCAGAGGTGGAGGTGGTGGAGATGGTGAGCCGCCCGCCCTGACTTGGCCCTGTGGGTACCACGTCCCACGCAGCCCGGTCCTCACAGCCCGCCCTCTCCCCAGCACAATAGCGACATCTCCGCATATACCTACGAGCGGACCCTGATGATGGAGCAGCGGTCCCAGATGCTGCGGCAGATGCGGCTGACCAAGACTGAGCAGGAGCGAGAAGTCAGTGGCCTTCTGGGTTCAGGCCAGGGGCGGGTGCAGGGTCGGGCCTTTGGAGACACCATGAGTTGGGGGGGCATCAGAACAACTCACCCCAGCCTGACCCAAGCCATTGCCCATTTCCCTAAGGCAGGGTGGTCATGTTGGGCCAGCCAGGGCCCTTCCCCTTGTCCCATGGCACCGAGGCTACCTCCTCTGATTGTCCCTAGGCCCAGCTAGTCAAGGACCGGCACTCGGCCCTGCGGCTAGATAGCCTGTACTCGGATGAGGAAGATGAGTCTGCAGCAGGGGCTGAGAAGATCCAGATGACATGGACCCGAGACAAGTACATGACTGAGCCCTGGGACCCTAGCCATGCCCCTGACAACTTCCGGGAGCTGGTGCACATTAAGCCGTGAGTGCAGCAAAAATGGGCCCAGCCACACTGGGGTCTGGGGGTGGAGGTGGGATGGGGCAGACAGCTGGGTGGGTGGGCGGGCCAGGCACCCTCCTTGCAGGATGGTTCACCATGACCTGTGATCGGCTATGTTACCCACAGAGACCAATCCAATGTGCGGCGCATGCACACTGCTGTGAAGCTCAATGAAGTCATTGTCACACGCTCCCACGATGCCCGCCTGGTCCTACTGAACATGCCCGGCCCACCCAAGAACAGCGAGGGGGATGAGAACTGTATCCCTTTGCAGAGAAGCAGGCAATGGGGAGGTAGACCTTGTGTGAAGCCCTGGGTGCCCCTGGGTGTGGGCGGCCCAGGTTGCCCCAGCTCTGATCGATGGGGCACACTACCCTGGTCACCCCTTGGTCCTGGTGCTGCCTCCTTGACCTGATGCCCTGCAGACATGGAGTTCCTTGAGGTGCTGACCGAGGGCCTTGAGCGGGTACTGTTGGTGCGTGGTGGTGGCCGTGAAGTCATCACCATCTACTCCTGAGCCCAGTGTAGTCTTGTGGCGTGGAGTGGAAGTGTCCAGGGTAACAGTCACTCCCAGCACCTACCTGCCAGCCCTGCTTGCCCTGGACCCAGCTTTGAATCCAGGCGGGGCAGTGGACATGGATCTGAGGTCCTTTGGGACCCTGGGAGGTTCGGGGACTTTCCATCCAGCATCCCAGTGGGCCTGCCCTGGCTGGAGAAGACTGGTGGGGGCTGACATGGGGCTTGAGGGCAGCCGGTCCAGCCCAGAAGTGCTATTTATTGCATATTTATTGTTCGGATGTCACCATTGGAGAGGATGGGGGGGTAGCAAGGAAGAGGTCCAGCCCAGCCTGCCTGCAGAAAGACCTGGCTTGGGCTACTGTGGGCAGGGACCTCCACCACGCCGAGCTGAATGGAGCCAGCCAGCTGAGGCCTGACTTTTTCAATAAAACATTGTGTACTTCTGGGCCTCCTGCTGCCCTGGCTCTGTTTCCCTTGGCGGCAAGGGAAGAAGGCGGAACTGAACCCAGGCCCAGACCCGGCTCCCGCAGCTGTGCGCTTTCAGGCAATCTCTGGCCACCCCCATGGGCTAGGCTGTCCCTCCCACTGGCCCTGGGGCCCCTCCTCCCACTGCAGCAGATAAGCCGGCCCAGGACAGCTTAGTCTGGCAGCAGGCGCTAGGGCTGGGATGGGGCCGCCTGGCTCCCTGTGGCAGTGGGGGCTGCTGGTGGGGCTGCTGCTGCCCCCAGCCACCCCGTTCTGGCTCCTCAATGTGCTCTTCCCCCCGCACACCACGCCCAAGGCTGAGCTCAATAACCACACACGGCCCGTCGTCCTCGGTAAGCCCCCGCCAGGCCCCTGACACACCAGGCCAGACCTCCGGGAGGCTGGGCCCCAGCCCCTGGTAACTGACCCGGCCAAGGTCCTTCTGCCCCTGCAGTAACCTGGATACCGGCCCCGGTGTGGGGAGGAGCCAAAGGCTCGTCCTTCAGGGAAGTTACCCTCTTCCCCCACCACACTGTTCCTGTGTCTCTGACTTGCCGGTCCCATGGGGGTGGATCGTGGTATGGGGTGTGCCTGAGGTCTTGGCTAGGGCATTACAAGCTACGGTCAGCTGCAGCCACGCTGGACTCTCGGCCAAGCCCCACTACTCCTTTGGTCCCCATCCCACCAAGGACAAGATGCCCAGCCCAGGGCAGGAGAGCAGGAGGGGTCCAACAAGGCCTGCCCCCACCTCCCCATACCTAGCTGCTCTCACCTTGGACTTTGGCAGCAGTGGAGAGCTGGGCTGGGTGTTTGCTTTGCACAGGCAGGGGTCAGTGGCCCTGGCCCCTGCACCTTCCCTTCCTGAGGGAAGCCTGGGTTTAGGGCTACTGGGGGGACTGCAGGGTGGGGGGTGTGGTCAGGAGAGCATATGTGTCCTTTGTAGCTGGGGGTTGAGGGTGATGGGGGGGGTTGAGGATGATAGAGTGGTGAGGCTGGACCCTGCAGCATCTGGGGGTGAGGGCTAGAGGCCCCGGGAGGAACCCGAGGAGTCCAGAGTGAGGGCTGGTGCTCGTAGTGCCTGGCTGCCTGGGGAATCAGCTGGAAGCCAAGCTGGATAAACCGGATGTGGTAAACTGGATGTGCTACCGCAAGACTGAGGACTTCTTCACCATCTGGCTGGATCTCAATATGTTTCTGCCTCTTGGGGTGGACTGCTGGATAGATAACACCAGGTATGTGCCACGTGCTCTGCCCTGGCCCCCGGCACACTGCCCCTTGGTTAGTGGCTGCTGAATGTCCCACTGCCCCCAGGGTTATCTACAACCGAAGCTCTGGGCTCCTGTCCAATGCTCCTGGTGTGCAGATCCGCGTCCCCGGCTTTGGCAAGACCTACTCTGTTGAGTACCTGGACACCAGTAAGCTGGCAGGTGGGTGTGCTGGGGGACAGGGCATGGGCAGGCTGTGGTGGCCAGCAGGGCTGGCCCACAGGAGTCACGGCCAGAGCCCCCAATGCTGCTGCCTGCCCGCAGGTTACATGCACACGCTGGTGCAGAATCTGGTCAACAACGGCTATGTGCGGGATGAGACCGTGCGGGCCGCCCCCTATGACTGGCGGCTGGAGCCCAGTGAGTACCTCTGTGGTACAGCCTGGGGGCGGGACAAGTGACCCCTGACACCAACTGCCCTGACCCCATCCACTCGCCTGCAGGCCAGCAGGAGGAGTACTACCGGAAGCTGGCTGGGCTGGTGGAGGAGATGCACGCTGCTTATGGGAAGCCGGTCTTCCTCATCGGGCACAGCCTCGGCTGCTTGCACTTACTCTACTTCCTGCTGCGCCAGCCCCAGTCCTGGAAGGACCGCTTCGTGGATGGCTTCATCTCTCTTGGGGCTCCCTGGGGTGGCTCCATCAAGCCCATGCTGGTCTTGGCCTCAGGTGAGATGGCCTCTGACCACTTACGTGCTGGGGCAGGGAGTGGAATGAAGCTGATCACGGGCCTGCCCTCATCCCAGCTTCTGCTCACGATGGCCTCTACCACCCCTGGGACATGCCCACTGCCACTGGTCCCCCAGAGCCATGACCCTGGCCTGGGCCATTAGGATGGCTCCTTCCAGAGTCTGTGTCAGTGATGACAAAGGGAAAGTAAACACAGGAAGCGAACCCCAGCAATCTGACCCAAGGTTTGTTCCACGAGGCACCAAATCCTGCCTACCCAGCTTTCGGCTATGTCCTGCTCCCAGAAGCCCCTTCGCCCAGGGATCTGCTTTAGTGAGGAGGATCCACCAAAGCTAGGCCAGACCCTAGGAGCCCCTCCTGCCCCTCCTTGAAGACTGGCTCCAGGGACCCAGCACTGACACCACCTATTCAGCACCCCCTATATGCTAGGCACCACCAACTCAGCCTCCCTCCTAGGAGCTAGCTCACAGTCTGGTGAGGGAACACTCAGCAGATCACCCCGGAAAAGTCAGACACAGACACCATCTCATTCCACCCTTCCCAGAGCACAGCTCTGAGCCCTGAGCGGCACAGGCCACAACCCGGAGCCGACAGGCACGTGCCTGGGGACAACAGCCAGCACCACCCCCACTGCCCACAGCCCCATCCTCAGGAGCCCACCCTGCCCTCTTTGAGGTGCTACAGCTCTGCCCTATAGAGAGGCCATCAGGGCTTCACATTTAATAAGACTTCATTGAGCACCTACTGAATACCAGGTTTGTTCAAGTTTATGGCTTTGAGTCCATGTCTGGATTGGGCAGGGACAACATGAGCACCCAGCCAAGCTTACATCGGGGGCAAGTTGTGAGCCAGGGGTAGCCAGACCTGGCTCCTCGTCCCACCTTGCTCCATGTCCACAGGTGACAACCAGGGCATCCCGATCATGTCGAGCATCAAGCTGAGAGAGGAGCAGCGCATAACGACCACTTCCCCGTGGATGTTTCCCTCTCTCATGGTATGGCCTGAGGACCACGTGTTCATTTCCACACCCAGCTTCAACTATACAGGCCGTGACTTCCAGCGCTTCTTTGCAGACCTGCGCTTTGAGGAAGGCTGGTACATGTGGCTACAGTCACGTGACCTGCTGAAAGGACTCCCAGCCCCTGGCGTGGAAGTATACTGTCTTTACGGGGTGGGCCTGCCCACACCCCACACCTACATCTTTGACCATGACTTTCCTTACACGGACCCAGTGGGTGTTCTCTATGAGGATGGTGATGACACAGTGGCCACGCGCAGCTCCGAGCTCTGTGGCCGATGGCAGGGCCGCCAGCCACAGCCTGTGCACCTGCTGCCCCTGCACGGGCTACAACACCTCAACATGGTCTTCAGCAACCAGACGCTGGAGCACATCAATTCCATCCTGCTGGGTGCCTACCGCCATGGTTCCCCTGCATCCCCCAGTGCCAGCCCAGAGTCCCTGCCCCCCGAATAAAGACCTGCCTTTGCTGCTATAAGCCCTGATGTGTGTTGTGGGATGAGGGGGAGGCACGGGATTCCCCACACCAGGCTCAGTGCGCTGTGGAACATGAGGCAAAAGGGGTTCTGCTAAGGCCTGGGATTGAACTGGGCCCCCCGAGACATGCGCTTCCTACTCTCTTGGGTGAGCTGTTTGGGCCAGTTACCCCATTCTTGCCTCTGCTGGTGGGGAGCAGAGCCAGTTGTACCCACAGCTGTGCAATGGGGGTGCAGGGAGGGGAGGATCTGAGCTGTCCCTCCCAGCTCCCAAAAGGGCAGGTGAGACAGGGCCTTTGAGTGCGGGGTGAGCGATAGGGGCACAAGACTTTGAGAGTCTGGGAGTGACAACCAGTTATTGATCATTTCATAATTATTAATGAAGCTAAGTGCTCTGAGAAAGTTTAGTGAGCAGCAAGAGGCTGAGCTGTGTGGGTCAGCGGAGGCTTCCAGAGAAGCAGTGCCTCCACTGAGGTCAGAAGGGTAACGTGGGCCATTGTAAAGACGGCTTTGAGCTTAAGAGCAGTGTACAGCTGCTGAAGGGTTTTAACCAAGGAAAGACTGGGACTAGATTTCGAATCTAGAAAGACCCTCTCCCTGTAGGGTGGCATGTATCCTGGGGGTGGGGGTACAAAGTGTGGGGTAACCAGGGAGGCCAGTGCAAATCCAGGTGGGAAAGAATGCTAGCCAAGACTAGCGTCTAGGAGAGAGATGCATACAGATAAAGGGTTACTGGAGGGTGAAATAACAAGGCTTGGTTGGCCATGGGTAGAGCCCAGCATGCCTCCAGGCCACTAGATGGTCAGCCATGGTGCCCCTCTTAAAAGAGGGAAGATGGTGCCTGAGGCAGGGAAGACCAGCGTCATTGTAGCTAAGGAGTAAGCCTCTGTGTTTGAGGTTACTGGGAGGAGGCAAAGGCAACAAAAGGGCATGAGTTGGAAGATGTGACAAAGGACAAAAATCAACCATGCCTAGCCGGGCGCGGTGGCTCACGCCTGTAATCCTAGCACTCTGGGAGGCTGAGGCGGGAGGATAGCTCAAGGTCAGGAGTTCGAAACCAGCCTGAGCAAGAGCGAGACCCTGTCTCTACTAAAAA